>CAEGAG010134981.1:0-14875 GCA_903067065.1 Brachyrhaphis terrabensis
TTCTCAATAGGGTCAGAGGTCAGAGGAGGATGGTGACCACACCATGAGTTTCTCTCCTTTCATGCCCATAGCAGCCAGTGACAGTGGTATTCCTTGCAGCATGAGATGGTGCATTGTCATGATTGAAGATGATTTTGATACTGAAGGTACGGCTCTTCTTTTTGAACCATGAAAGAAAGTGATCAGTCAGAAAGTCCATATACTTTGCTGAGGTCATTTTCACACCTTCAGGGACTCTGAAGGGGCCGACCAGCTCTCTCTCTCTCTTCCCATGATTTTGGCCCAAAAAAATGACTCCATCACCTCCTTGATGACGTCACAGCCGTGTTGGGATGTGGTGGCCATCCACCACCAATCCACTACTGCGTCCATTTGGACCATCCAGGGTCATCAGTGAACAAGTCTGTTTGAAAATTAATCTTCATGTATGGCTGGGCCCACTGTGACCATTTCTGCTTGTGAGCTCTGGTTAGGGGCTGAATAGTAGGTTCATGAACCACAAGCCTCTGGAGGATCCTCCACCTTGAGGTTCCAGAGGCTCCAGCAGCTTCAAATAACT
Organism: Brachyrhaphis terrabensis; assembly: GCA_903067065.1. Lineage (NCBI taxonomy): Eukaryota > Metazoa > Chordata > Actinopteri > Cyprinodontiformes > Poeciliidae > Brachyrhaphis > Brachyrhaphis terrabensis. The sequence goes on from CAEGAG010134981.1 coordinate 560, forward strand.
GTTTCCTGCTTTGTAAGGGCATTTTAACAGCTGCTCTCTTAATCCGTCTAATGAATTTGTCTAACAGAAACCTTCCTCATTATGCCTTTATCTGTACAAACCCATCTTTGTTCTGAATCAGCCACAAATCTCTTCATAGTATGATAATGCTTCAGTTTTCGTAAATATTTAATGTTTTCATACCTTGTCATACGGCACTACACTATTTGATGATTTCCGTCAGCAGAGATCCTTTCTCTTTCCCATATTGCTTGAAATCTGTGGCCTGATTAATAATGTGAAACATCCTTCTTAAGTAGATTTCCTTTAATTGAGCTCACCAGACGAACTAATCAACCAGCTCTCTGAAATTAATTATAGTGATTCAAAGAGCCCTGACACACAATACCATCTATAAATTTAATAGCACAACAAAAAATTTATCTTTATGACACTTAAATCCAATTTGCATAACAATTCGGAACATAATGTTCCGAATTGTTATATATATATATATATATATATATACACCTAAACCACTGATGCTTCTTCTGTTTATTTCTACTAACAAACCATTAAATGTTGGGGGTTTTTTTGTTTTGTTTTGGGGGTTTTTTACCTCAGTTGGCTAATCACTTGAGCTAAAAATTAAGTGTGTGAAAATGATATGCATGAAGAATTATAGAAAAGTGATGCAACAATTGAACTGTTTAAGAAAAAAGGGCAGAACTGAATCAAATGAATAACACAAATGAAAACAGCAGCACAGACATTAATCCATAGAATCAATTCATTCCTTCGGCTAACTGACCGCACACTGAGAGGAGGCCTGCTCCTCAACTCCCGGGCTCCCATTACCATGTGATTAACCTCCACAGGATTAACCAGGGCAGCGAAGACAAGGGAAAGGTCAAAGGTCAGCGCTCAGACAGCTCCAACAGCATAAAGGGTGGCCTATTAAACAAAAGGCCATGCTCAAATCTGCCTCCCTGTCCTCTGGCATCTTTTTGAAGCATGCTGTTGGCATTCACCTCACTGGACTCATCACTACATGTTAAACTCAAACAGCATGCAAGGCCTCCTGACTTTCTATTGTGATAATGATAAAAATATTGTATTCAATTAAAAAAGGCACGTTGAAAGCACAAACACACTCCCAAACACATGGTGAGTGCTTGAAGCCGTGAGACAAACCGCAGGTGGGGAGGACTTAAAGCGAGCCTACGCCAGAGGAGGTAATCATGAATAAACCATCACACTCTGGTTCTTGTGCGCGGCTGAGGTTTTTTTAGCATCGCTTCTACAGTATAAGGCTGTTTTCACCAACTGGTAGGAAAATAGGTGAAAAAAAAAAGGTTTTCCTTCTTGAGTTTTACTTAAAAGAATCAAAATCTGTTGTTTCTCAGCTGGTTATCAAATAAAGTCAGATTAATTTGATTCTTTACCCAAGTTTTACCCACCCCTACGTCTGCTGTGGTTTGGGTACTTTTTAAGAGCAGGTAGCTCATGGCAACCTGCCATTTGTGCTGTGTGACAGATGGGGGAAGTATGTGGGAATGAATTAACCTTTCCACCCAGACAAGGACAGTGTCTCCAACTTCGGCTATTTAAAGGGAGCTGGAGTTTTTTTCAACGTGTTTATTGATTTCATGACAAGCTGTCCAATGACATAAATCCCGAGACCTTTAAATTCTTTATTCATACTAGTTTACAAATAAAACCTGATAAGAATAAAATTAGGAACTTTTTCAAGTAATGTCAATGAATTACTTCCTTATCTGCTGTCACATAGAAATAACCTGCAGAAATGCAATTTTCACAGCATTTCTGATTTACAGTGTTTTTATATCTCTGCTAATTGGCTACATGACCCACAACTGTTTTGAACAGATAATGACAGTACACAACATGCCCAGAACCTAAAGAGCAGGAGGAAAAAGATGGATTTGAGCTGATGGTGGAAAGTCAACAAACCTTCATCTTAACCCTAACGATAGCTGCTGTTTTTCTGCAGATAATCAGAAATGTAATATGTTTAATTAAGTTTTAGTTAGAACTATTACATGTAAAATCGCAAACATGTTTATGTGTTTTTCTCCTGTCAATTGAAATTAAACTACAGGCTTGTTCTAGAACAGGTCTGATGAATTGTAGAAATATGTTGGTCGTATTTAGTGTACTTAGTTTGTTGCTGTCTTCACTTTTACCACAAGATACCTCTAAATCTAGTGCACTGTTTTTAAATGGTTCTAGTTTTAGTGCGTTTGATTTGTCTCAGAAAAAGAAATGGCGTCACACCTGAGTTGAATATGTTCTAGTTGGGAAAACAAGTAGCAATACAAGTCGATGGATGGGTGGATTAAATTATGTGCATTTAAACACTAAATTAAAGCTAATAAATAGAGGTTTTATGTGGATTTCCTCAGGTTTCATGAGCTAATAAACCTCAGAAGTCCATAATATGGTTTGTTAACAACTGTCACAACATTTTACATGATCCACAGTCATATTGGATACTGAACTGCAGTTATACAATTAGCACAATCTTCTCATTAAGAAAAAAAAAAAGATAGACTGTATTTCCAACTTGAAAATACGACACATGAGTACATGCAGAATGCAACATGAAATGCTGTTTGTAGATTGTTAATGGTGCCCCCTGGTGACCACAATGTAGAAAAAATTCTGTCAATATTTCTTAACTTTAGTCTTATTGTCACAGTATGTTAAAGAAGCAGCAAGAACATCTCAAAATAAGAACCAGTTAAAGATGTTGGGTCATATTTTTATCAAAAAACAGTTATTATTAGTGACCATAGAATAGCTACACACACTAAATCTCACCAAGTCAGTCCTATGAACATTTAGAAAACAGTGATTATATAAAAATACCTATTAGTATTCAAGAACAAAGACCACAAAATAGCTGAGACTATTCATTTTCATATTTGCAAAAGTAATATATACATTTTGTTTACAGCCAAAGCTGTGTGGAATTAGTTCAGATCAAATTAATTGTGTCCTAATCTATGACGCTAATTACAAGATTGCTTGTCTAATCTGTTTTTCTGCTAATATGAGTGAGTAAATGAAACGAGCCAAGCAGCAGCAGAAGAACAGAATGCGTTTTTTTTTTTTTCTTATACTGAAATAAAATCCAGCCATCAACATTCTCAGAGACAGTGGGATAAAAGCTGCTCGTGTTCTTCCTTTGTGATCTTATCTGATCGTTCTTTATCTCTACTTTATTTACCAAAAGACTCAAAAGAGAACATGCATTAAATCTCCCCTAAATCTGAGGCTCTTGAGAGCTTTTTGTGTTCACTCTTTTTATTAAAAAAGGCAAAGCTCTGGTTCAACTTTATGCTTCTTTTAGGCCATAAAACAATTTGTGCCAGCACACACAAAAAGATGTTGTAAGGGGCATACATGTACACTGTTTCTCACACTCACACACATACACATGCACACATCCACAGAAGCAATCGCTTAGGGACTCTGAGACCTCGATAAGCTTCTGTAAATCAGACACCATCCAACAGCAAATTTTATCCCCCCTCTCTCAGTGGGTGTTGGGTTACGACCTGTAGGTAGGAGGTTATTTATTGCTTTTGTCTCAGCCAGTGTTGACTCCCGGCCACTCATCTATAGTTCTGGGGTAGCAGAAAGCAGCAAAGGATTGCAGCTCTCCAGAAGCTGCAGAGATTCTCGGCTCGATACTCCCCTCAGAGGCCCGTTTCTTAATGTCTCTTAATTTCTACTTTTTCAGTAATGGCTGAACCGAAATGAAGCCAAGTGGACCTGAGGTGGAAGAATCCCTATCAATAAGTATAACTGTTAATGGGAAATAAAGAAAGGAAGCTTAAGCAGCTAAAAGATTCCCAGGACCATAAATATTTCCCAGAGGCTGCTGCAAGAGCCTGCAGCCTGCTGGCCTGCTTCTCCTTCCAGCACATAATAAACAATGTTATTATCCGAGAAGTTCAATCCTTTCCTACAAAATGTCATGGCCCTATGGTGGGAAACAGTAAAACATGGAAAGTTTAAGTTATCAGAGGTGGAGTGAAACTGAACTTTGACCATCTATCGTCATTTTTAATTATCTGCACCATCCCAATACTAAGACATCCAGCTAAGAATGCTGTAAAATATATTTTTCCAGCTTTTTCCTGCTGTAATTCCCCATGTAATTGTCATCTTCTACAAAAGAATTTGTTGAAGTCCAAGCTGACAAAAACTAACCAGTCCACCTGCTATTTCTGTTCTTTTAAGAGCAGCTGACAGTTAAAAAGAACACCCCCCGACCAGGGATATGTGCAGGGGTCCTTGAGTGATGACAGGATGAGAAAGATCGAGAGCTGTGATGTAATGAAGACAAGGCCACTGACTGATACCATGAAAGAGGCCCGAGTATGTCTGTTCCAGTTCACAGCCATTCATTTCCCACATGCATGTCTGTGGGCACCAACGGCTGATAGATGAATCCTGAACCAGAACCAGAAAGTTTAGTAGTTGTCATATTGCAGTCATTTACTGACATTCATTCCCTTGTTTTTCCCATTTTATAGAGTGGCCAAGAGAAATGGTCTGCTATGTCATGTCATATTTCTACTGACCTCCAGAGAAACAGGAAGTCATGGATGCCAAAATAAACTTTGAGGAAAGGCATCTTTACTAGGAGAGCCAAAAAGTGTGAAAATTTTGAACTTTAACATGGGACTTAAACTATATTAGCTCAAGAAACTGTGCTGAGCATGTCTTCCCACTTCTTCCTTCTAAAAGGCGGTTTGGATCAAGTAAACAAAACTAAAAACCAAAGTCAAAGAAGAAAACAACATGAATCAATTAACTGATTGGGAAAAAAGTTAGCAACATTATTTACAAGTCATTTTATGCAGTGAACTTTAAAACCAAGTTTCTGACTACTCTTCATTTTAGGATAACTTTTTAACTATCATTTCCAGATAGTTGCTCATGTGTTCAGATTAAAACATAAGGCTGTGACTCTGTATAACACTACCTCTATGGTTTATCAATGAAGAAATCATGCATGTTTACATCTGTCCAAACAGAGTCGTAAAGGAAACACCTGAAAAACGAAACAAATTTGAGTCTCAGCAATGAAAGCATCTTCTGATGATGTTTGTCTCATTTGCTCTTATATTAAGCATCTGTGTTTTTCATTAACATCTTTTGAAACAAACCTTTTCACAATGTTTGTTCCATTCCAGCATGGTACCCCGTCACCAGAAGAAAGTCCCTGCAAACACATCTGATCTGCCAGGCCACCGTAGAATGTGCTGAAGGTACGCAGAGTCTTCAGAAAGTCCCTAAAAAAAGAGGTAGCCACATGTAAGCATGCATAGTGTTTACTTCTTCAAATCTAGTTAAAACTAAAATAACTGCTGACTATGCTGTGTGTGTATGCCTTTGATTTCCACCTACTTTCTCATGACAGAAAGTGAATCGTCTGACCGCCTGTTCAGCGCTTTGAGCGGGATGGAGACTCTGCTGCTCGCGTCCTGGATGCTGACCGACTGAGCTGGCCTCCTGATTGATGTGCTGCACAGTTTCTGAACCTAATGCACAGTAAAATAGCCACAAATTTAATTTCGAAACACTGAGGGAAGAATGTGTATTTTAAGAATTGATAACCTTGTTAAACATTACTGAGGCCTCAACTATGAGATTTGTTTTAGATGGCTGAGTGATAACTATTTTTATTACAGACCATTAGTGCAAACTAAGGCTTTCAACTCCAATTTCTCTCAATTTATGTCTGTCTGCCAAACAGCAGTTACTCATATTGTCCACTAGATGGAGATGTGGCGTCTTAATTAGTGCACTGCAAGTCTGTAGCTCAGGAACAAACATCTGTGGAATTCACTTAACAAAAAGATATAGAGCTTGGGGGGAAAAAAACATTTGAAAAGGGGCCTTTATTGTCCACCTTTTCTGGAAGGTGAAGGAAAAAGACCACCTATAAAAGATGATAAATAGATAGCAGCTCAAAGACTGGTGGTTTTCTCCCTATATAGACCAAGTCCTCCTGTATCTGTACGTTTATATACTTTTAGCTCCTTGCAGCAACCCGCACAGATATTTTTAAGGCAATTTACCCTTTCCTTCTTCAAACTATCTGTTTTGTACATACATAAGGAATTTATCTTTGGCCTAAAGACAGCATACCTCTCTAACATGGAGCAAGCAGCTCCAAAATAAAAATTGCTCCAGGCCAGTGTGAAGCACTTTATTTTTTGTTTAACCAATCACACCTGCGGGTGACAGTGGGTTCACCTTCTATAAAGAGCCCCAAGATACATTAAAATCTACCATCAAAAGCAATTTTACATCTCTGCTCATGATCTAAACCTGTGCCGAGAGGCGAGGTCCATTTTTCTGAGCGTGCCCGATAGCATCATGAAGCATCGTGTGAGCTCCCAGAAGCACTTGCTCCAAATCCTGAGCTCCATGCATCCTTGCTGACAGGTCCTCCAGCGAGCGAACAAACTCCCTCCAGTGGGCGTCGATCTCTGCCATGCTCGCCAGACACCCCCGCATTACGTTGAGGCAGTAGCCCATGCAGGGCTTGGAATGGGTAATGCCCTGTGGAGGGAAGTGCTCCAAGATTAGCACTGCCAGTAAACACGCTTCATTAACTCAGATCAATAGACTTACATCACAGAAATGCAACCACACCTGACAATGAGGACAGTACTGCATCTTGAGCAGGGCCCGCCTGCATTCACGGCTCAGCTGTAAATGGTCCGTGGTGTTAATGACCTCGATGCCGAGGTGCAGAGCCTGCAGCAGCAGCTTCCCAGAGACCCCAGAGGTAGCAATCTGATCGGCGAAGAGGTCCGGCACTGTACCAAATGGTTTGATAACGCGGTTGAGTGACCTCACACACTCAGCATAGCCTGGTGACGTGTCACCGACACCTGGGCTTATGTAGTGATTGTAGACCAGCGGGAGGAGAGCGTCGAAGAAGCGCTGCACAAACTCATCAACGTTGAGCTCAGAACCCAGCAGGAAGAGACCGACGTCGGTGAAGAGCTCCCTCACTGAGCCGACAGCAGGATCAGCTATTTTCTGATAAGACACCTGGAGGACGACGTTGGTGTGATTCTCTGCCTGCCTCATCAAAACCTCGAAGGTCTCTGTGGAATACAAAACAGCAGAGACAAATCAAGACGGAGAGATAAAAGAACGAGGAGATGCCGCGGCTAATTTTAACATATCATCTTTGGGCCAGCTTTGCTGCTTGTTGAGAGTTATAGAAAAGAAAAAAAGAAAGAGAGAAGAAAAGAAAAGAGAAATGTGGAGAACAATGTTATTCCCAGCAGGGGCTGCAGCTCCCTGAGGTTTATTCCTCTAGAAAGCAAGGAGCAAACATGTAGTGAAGCAATTTCTTCTCTAACCTTAGATTTTGCTGACAAAAACGGGAATAGAAAGGTACAAACTTCAGAGAAGAAACAGTGGTGATAAAATACATGTTTCAGAACAATGTAAATGTGCCATCTTTATAGCAGCACTCCAGTGAGACGCATGTAAAGCAGCTGAAAACAGCAAGAAGTTGAAGGGTAAGGCTGGGCTGGCCACCAATAACAAAGTGTGACATGGTGCTAAAAAGCTACGGTAAAAATGTCTTCTGCTGGTTAAAAGTCATTCAGATGAGGAACCATAAAATGATCTGGAGTAACCAGAGATTTTTTCCAGCTGTGTGGAGTTTAGGGTAACACAGCACTGCCCCTTCCCCACCTGTTGCTTTGCACTACCAACCAACTGTTTAAAAGAAGGCTGCTGCACTTTTCCTTCACTGCACATATGGAAATATGCATGTGTTTGGAACTATTTCTGGTTCTGATGATAATACATGAATAGTCAGAGTTTGGGAAATAAAGGAGCTCCTAGCATTACTCTTACTAAAGTGAAGCTGTTTTTAAACTATAGTTGTCAAGCAGCTGTCTGAGGATCACCCAATAATTTATTAACAAATTAGCTAGTCATATTCCTAGTATCACTGGAAGAGGGGAATGTCAAAAAGGGATTGACTTTACCAGGTGTTTATTTTTTTATTCTGCTTGAGGGTATGTATCTAAAGTAAAATAGCTTTTGTAACAGAAGTTTGTTTTAGATTCATGTGTAAATATTTCTATACGGTGGAACTATGGCATTTCTACTCAGTTACACCTTGAAAACCTCAAAAGGGCCCATTCCTAATGATATGCAAAGCAAAAGAATTCATATATTACAAAAAATATTACATTCTTGCCTAAGTTCGCACAACATTTGGCATGGTAATTATTCCACACTGAAATAAGCTGTAGTCATTAACAAGGAGCTAACTGGTTTATTTTAGGTCAAAAATGGAGGAAAATGTAAGATCCGGGAGAGTAAGCACCTCACCATCTGGTTTGGCAGCCTGTGTTTTTTCCACATAACAGACAACTTTTAAATGTGAGATTTAAAAAGAAAATTTAAAGACCTCACCAAATCCTCGTAGAAGAATCATAATTTCTGATTTGAGAAATCTTTGGCGGCTCGATAAGTTTATGGTTTGCCGTAAACATTTAGGGGTGCATGTTGTATGGATGCAGAGCACACCTTATCTGAAAGAGCCGATAAATCTATGTAATTTAGCGGCCGCTTCGGGACACTTCTCCCCCTTGTCTCTGCCTCTTTTTCTGTGAATAAAGGCCATTACTGTTTATTTTACAACTTTGTAGATGAAATAGACAGTAATTGTCCAAAGTTCTGCATTTTTGTAAAGACAGCAATTCTGCTACAAATAACACATTTGTGCACCACTTTTGTCAGCAACACCCGAGAGACTGGGTTTTGCTGGCTCTCCAAGACCTTTTTTCACACAGTAAAGTATAATCTAAGCACAAAAAAAAATGTCACTGCAACAACAAGCTCGCTTTTATCCTTTTGTCACTTATTGTTCATATTTATCTCAACTAATACCTGATCCACGGCTGTTTTTGGATCATGTGCTTGTCATGAGCTGTGAGGTAATAGATGGGGGCGAGCACCAGGAGCTGGCCAGGGGCTGAGCCTGAGAAAGAGGGGGCAGCCAATGTGATGAGGTCTTACGCAGCCAAAACGCAGAGTAATATGCACTCATGTGGAAAGTCTGACCAAAAAGCCCCCCTTGTGAGGGCCACCGCAAGGGGAAACAGAGAGGGGGTCTGTCATGCCTGCAGGCAACATCTCAGGCGGGAACATTAAACTTGGAGGTACCAGGAACCGAGTCTTATCACAGTCCCTCTGTGATCTTGCCTCAATGTGTTATGTCTAACAAGATCAGAGACTGAAAGAAGTGTTTTTGTGTGAAAACACAAAAAGAAATCAGCACCTCCTACACAACAAGCTTTGTGGTCATAGAGCAAAGCAAATATCAGACAGGGAATCTGCAAAAGCAGAGAGAAAAGCAAGAAAATCTGTTCATGTGTGAGTTGATGAAACAGAACGTCGCCTCACCCATGACACAGACACGATACGAGACCACAGAGACGCTGAGATTATTATGGGCATTAAGAGCAGGATTCTCAACATCACATGTGTGTTATAAATGTTGTGGATCCCATCTGTCAAAATAGAGCATGTTTTTAAGAGAAGATTGTTATATGCTCTCTCTTTGAGAACAGAAATGTTGTATTTTAATAACAATAATGGATCTTGTAAAACCTTCTTTAAAGGGTTCAGTAAAAAAAAAATTACAAAAAAGCAATGAATACAGTAACTAAATCATCAATTTATGTAAATCAAAGCAAAAAATATATATATATATGAAAAAAGAGATGGAAAAGGATTTCAACAAGTGCTATTTTTATATAAGATATGAACTTTTCTCATGTACTTTTTATTTTATTTAGATTTTTATAGTTGTCAATTTATAAAAACTTGATCAATGAAATTAAGTGTCATCTAATGATTTAAGAATCACTCTGTCCTCATATAATTAAAAAATGTGCATATTGTGGAAAAAGTTGCATATTTTCTGTCACTCACTTCAGAAAGAGAATCTCATGTATGATATAACTTTATTACACATAGAGTGAAATATTTGAAGCCCTTAGTCCTTGTCATTTTAATGATTATGGCTTACAGATAATGAAAACCCAAAATTCCGTGTCTCGTAAATTTAGAATACAAAAATTACATTTGAATCAGAAATGGCAGGTTTCTGAAACCTTGTTCATTTCTATACACCCAGTAGCTCCTTTTGCATTAATTACTGTATTGAAGCAGCGTGGCATGGAGACGATCACTCTTTGGCACAGCTGAGGTGACTGAACCAGCCTTTTTCTAACTTTAGCAGTGTGGACAGATGTAAAGTCATGATCGATAAAGAGATCAGCTTCTCCATAAAAGTGTCAGCTGTTATCCGTACAGGAAATTTCACTTTTTCACGATATTCTAATTTTACAGCAAAGAGGACAGTGAGAAACAAAATCTGCTAGATGGCCAGTAGGCTTCAGGTGAAGCCTGACGACATAAATGCTATGAGGAGAAAGCCTAAAGAATACAAGAAGATTAGGTTGATTTATTTTTTTTTTTTTTTCAGCTGAAATAATCAAGCCTGCACCCAACAGGCTTGAAAATTCAAGCAATTACTATACTTTAAGCTCAAAGTATAGCAAAGTTTGCAAATGTAGACTAACTATTGCTCTTACTAATCTGGCAGCCAAGAAAATAGAACATCAGCTTAGATCAATGTCAATTTTATTTCTTTAACATGTTTAAAAACATAAAGTGCTTTTTCTGAGTTATTAAAAAATAAGGCAGAGAGAGCACAAATCAATTAAATAAGTACAAATAAACAGATTAAAACCATAAATCAAACTACAAAACAATACAACAATATTAACCTAAAAACAACTCCACAAGGAGACTCAAATTACAAGCCAAAAAGTGACAAGCAGACTGTTTGGACAGTCAGTATGAATATCGAGAGGCAGGTTATTCCAGACTCTAAAGGCTGACAATTCCTCTGTGCTTCAGTTTTGACCTGTGCTGCCCTAACAGCGTCTGGCTGGACAATGTTAGTCATGCCAGAAAACCATGATATGCTGTGGTGGACAGACAAAAAGCGCAATGAAATATAGAAAGAGACTTTTTTAAAGCCATTTTTCTTTCAAGAACATAAGTATTACATTCTTTGTTCATTAGAAGGAGATTCATTAGAAAGTGAAACTCACTCCTTCGCTTGTGGATTGTTTAGTGTCAGAGATCAGACTGATATAAAGGGAAATACTTGTGCTTCTGGTATGAGGAAGAACAGTGAGAGGAGGCTGAAACTTTACCAGGGTTTGTTAAACTTTTACTAAACAGGCTGTTTATTTCTGCATTTAGCAGCCTATTTCATGTCTAGAGCATTTTACAGCCCATTAAAGGTTTGAACATTTTAATTGTTAAATAACTTTAAGAAATTCTGACATAAGCAGATACTGCACTTTATAAATTAAGACTTTTAGCAATCATTAAAGGTTGGGGAGTGACACTGACATAGAATAGAGACATACCATGCAATTGTAGTATCATGTTTTCTTGCATGAACCAAAAAACCAAAAGTACAGTGGAAATCATTAAGTGTTCAACGTTGCTTCTGCCACAAGAGGGCGATCTATTTCACTTTTTTTTTCTCTACACTGATTGAATGCGAGGAGGAAGGTGACATGGTATAGTTTTCGGTCCTGAGGAAGGTTGTACTGTTTAAATAAAGATTTTCCTCTTCCTCTTTCTGTATTGATCTACTCTGGATGCTTTCTTTCAAAAGACCAAAACCTGACCACAGCCCATTCAGACTAGTATGTTTATTTTAGGATCAGGATAGGCACACCTTTCCATGTTGGCAGTGAGAATCATTTACATGTGACTTGTTCTTTTCAAATCCCATTGGATTTACTGTAGCTCCAAATCCTTAAAACTGGTGCTACAACTGGCTTAACAGGCATTTATGCTGGCACTGCTCATGTATACATTTGTATTCATAAATCTGTCGCCGAGGTAGGGGATCAGTCAGCAGGAAGATAAATACTACAAGCCTTTGTAGTTCAAGACCCTTTTGACATAGACAAAAAACCAAAAGCTCTTGCTCTCTCACACTCAATCTGAGTAAGCACAGGGACAGCTGACACAGTGAGTGCTCTGAACAGAGATGCATCCCTAAAAGTGGACTGTAATGTGTGAACAGAGCACATCAGTGTGAGCCGGTTTTGTTTGAAACTTGCCTTGCTTTCAGGTTTCCAGCTCTCAAATGCCACCAGCTGACCTCAGCCGAGCTGCCGAGCAACGCAAAGATGGCTTTTATTAATGTGATTCATCCTCTGGTGAATGGCTGTGACCACAACAGAGGAGCCCGGTGACATCTGATAGGCTGCAGAAAAGGCCATTCTCCATCTAGAGAGGATGAGTCAGTGGCGCTATGGGTTCAGCTCATCCCGTAGAAAAAAGGAAAACACGCTCACAATGGAAGTCTATGACTTCCAGGGCCGCACGGTTAGTACAGGAAACAGGAAACTACGAGCTCTTTGTGTTAAAAGATGAAAATAAGGGGCTCCTTTAAGCTGTTGTTTTATGACAAGGTCTGGTGTTTCAGTAGATATAATTGTTGCTAAAGTATATCAAGCAACTATGAAAATAACTTTTAAAGAAGCAGGCTAGTATTTATTTCTTCCATGTAGGCAGTAGCAAAAAATAAAACTATGGCCTCATTTTCCTACTCTCATTTTCCCTCAAGTGTTGCAGACAGATTCAATAATCACTGTGACGGTGTAACATACACTGATAATTGATTGCTCAGTTAGGTTTAATATATCCTGTTGATAAATCATTATTTTCATGTTAATAAACGAAGGGTAACAAAAAAAATATTGACATTTTAAAATTTGTTTTAAGAATTAAAAACACTGCTTTTTAGTTGTTTTTTTTGTTTTGTTTTGTTTTTTCATTCGCAAAGATATTTGGTTATGTAAGATGAAGAAGCATCCACCATTTTTGAATTGTTTACGTGGCAGCATTTTCGGGGACCTGAGAAAAAAAAAATGGTGACACATTGACAGACAAGATACGTAAGCACTGTGGAAATATCACACCTTGCTCTTCAGCCAATGCAAAAATATGCCAATCCTGTATCATGAGCATCAGATGTTGGACATGAAGCTACAGTAAGTGTCACAAACAACAAAACAAAATAAACATCATGCCTGTCAATTATGAATTTAAAGTCCAGAGTTTTAAAAGGAGATCAGCTGATACCCAGACTGTCTGACTGAACATATTTTGTCTCTGGACTCCACTGCTTGACACGTCAGAACAGCTTCTGAAGGTGGGGCTGAAGTAGCAAAATGCTTCTCAGTAAATGCATTTTTAAACTTTAGGTTCTCTAAAGGCTTTAGACGAATAGCACACAAAAAACACCTACTGTAAGGACAAGAGTGATAAATAAGAATGTTTCCAAGCTAAGGACAAAAAAAGAACTTTGATTTAAAAAATTTTTACCAGATGGATGTAAATCAAGAATTGTTGTTTTTGTCTACCTGCAGTCCCTGTAAGAAGCATTTCATTATTAGAGCGCCAATCACATTTCTAGAAAAAACTACACCCTGAAGGATTGTCAGAGGACAGATAAGATTTTTATATGTTTCTTCTTGCCCCAGCAGGCAAGATTCAATTTTACACAAGCATACATATTTTAGATAAGACAAGTAAAATATAACACTGAAAAAAGATAAAGCAGCATAACCAAAACAGGCATCAAGACATGCAAACACGTGAGCCATATGAAAGCCTGCCAAGTGTTTCCAGGAGACTGAAGTGAGCCAGAACGGGTTTTCTAGAAAACATGAGTGAGTTCAGCATACCTGTTGCTCTGACTTAAAAAACAAACCACCGACTTAAAATCAGTCTTTCATCTTCTGCGTGGGTCGGAGTGTGCAGAGGCACGCAGGAGTAGGGAGGGGGTCCACAAATCTGATTTCTGTCTGAAAAAATTTTTCTCTGCACATTTTTTTTTTTTCAACAAAACAACAGAACTCCTGCAAACAGCAACAGACTGAATGCTGTGACCTGCAGGTGTCAGGGATGGAAAAGAGTTTGAAAATCGATACAAATAAGCTCTTAGATGTTTTCTTTTCAGCTGTCTGTATTTGGTTTAAATAAAGGAAGTATTGTGTAGAACTGTGGTTGTCTGCTCAGAGGGGCTTCAGAAGTCTATTTTGGTGAAATGAAATGAAATGAAATGAAATGAAATGAAAGGAAAGGAAAGGAAAGGAAAGGAAAGGAAAGGAAAGGAAAGGAAAGGAAAGGAAAGGAAAGGAAAGGAAAGGA
>CAEGAG010135019.1:0-22411 GCA_903067065.1 Brachyrhaphis terrabensis
GACCCCGGGCCGGGAATCGAACCCAGAACCTTCTTGCTGCAAGGCAACAGTGCTACCAACTGCGCCACTGTGCAGCCTGTTTAAGACCTTCACATTTGAAATTTTTTTTTAATTTAATTAGTTTTTCTTAAAACATTTTTTACAGCTATTGCATTTGGAGGGCAAATGCTAACAGAGAAAGAAAGCGTTCATTTTGCTAAATGCCTGAGTCAGCATGAACAGAGCCTCAGAATTTCGTTCTTTTTCACACCCGGACCCTCATACACTACATTTAGTCTTAAACTGCAAATTTGCAGTGAAAGTAGGCAGTTTGATTAATCTGCATTGTGTGATATTAACACGTTAACATTTTCAGACTAATCTCATGCATTAACATGTTAATGTTGGCAGTGTTTCCTCAGTGTATTATAAGCCTGGCAGACCACCAGGCTTTACTCGTGCCCCCTCCAGGCTAAGCATTGCTTATTGAGTTCCACTTTTCTGGTTGCTCCGTAAATTTCACCACGCTTCTTCTCCTGAATACTTTGTACTATTTTCACCATTCAACTTTCATACTATTCAGCTTGCTCTCCTAATGCCGGCTATATCTCTTGGTATTCATAACCTTCATACTTTTTACAATATTCGGCTTTTTAGGAATTTTTCACCCCATGGGGGAAACCGCTCCATTCTGTGGCAGAATTAAGAATTACAATATAAAATGTCTGTTGTGTTTCACAGCGGATGTTTCAGGTCCTGCCTGTTAATGGCGATCAATCATCCAGTTTCAGGGCTGATGAAGGAAACAAGGCAGAGGCCATTTTGAAGTTGGGCAGTTTAACAGCTTTTATGCTGTTTAACACCTGGGCATAATTTGAGCTTTTGCCATTGCTTTTTTTTTAGCTGCATGTGGCATGTTTTTAAACGATGCCTCCAAACAAATGTCGATCTCTCAGGAACCATAAAAGGTAAGGAATTTCATTCACCCACCGTTTTTATCTGAAGGAATAGGGGAACGTTTCTGTTTTTTTTTTTTACATTGCATGGAATATATTACTATAACTCAGCATGCTAGTGGTATCCTATTTCTTATCTTTAGTATTTTAGTTAGTTTTAGCTTTTAAGCTAGTTTTGGCTTTTACCTGTGTTTTTCACACTGCATGGACTATTTCTTACCTTTTTCCAAGTCTTCAGCAGTTGGCTTCAAACACTTTTGCCATTTTCACCAAAAGCATTCAGTATTGAGCATTCACACTTGTATTTTCATAGGAAATGCACACTTTTTAGTTTCTTTTTTTTATTTTTAATGTTTGCATTTTTAAGGTGTTATCTTGTGTAGCTGGTGTTCAGATATTGATCTTCCAATAACACATAATTATCAAGTGATATTTTCAAATTACCTATTGTTACGTCCACAAAGGGCACAACATATTTGAGGACACATAAACAGGAAGGAGGATTCAAAGTCATTTTATTTTCAAAACTCTCTTGATCTGTTCCGCCTCTTTTAATTCCCTGTGAAGGAAAAGAGAGTATGACATCCTCCGTGCCCCGTGTCCCAAAAGAAGAAAAACAGAAAAAAAAATCCCAAAGTATAAACAGAAAGTTGGACCTGGTGAGCCGATCAAAAAGAACAAAATGGTACAGTAGGGGTCCAACCCTATACAGGGCCGTCGAAGCCCCTGCTAGTACCGACCTACAGGGAAAAATAATCTACTACAAAAAAAAATATCGAAAACAGGACAATCGGTCCCACCAGGCCAAAATCACAACGAAAAAAAAACAACAAACAAACAAAGGTCTAACAAAAAAAATACCGCATGGCCGGCTGGACGTCAGCCGCGACTAGAGGCGTGCGCCCGTCTCATCACTCATCCTCAGTGGTGGTTGGTGGTCCACGTTTACCTGGCACAACCCAGCCTATTTATAGGCGGTCCAATTAATGCCACAAATTAACAAAACCAAATTACAACAAAGGAATTATCCAAACTCCCAACGTATATTAAGCAAAAGTAATTCAACTCAAAATCAATACAAAACAATCTAAGAAAAATAATAAACAAAAAAATATTTAATAATGTGCCCGAGGCACATAACACCTATCAACTTTAATCATTTTTTAACTCAAAAACACGGCAGCCTGCTGGATGAATGACTTGTGTTTTATCCTGTTCTTTATGTTCTATCTTATTTTGCTCACTGTAGGACACTTCAGTACCATTATACTATTTTACAATGTTTGTTCAGGTTGATAAAGGGATGAATGCTAAACTTTTCAGAATATTGTCAAAAGAAAAAACTTTTCCACTCCACAAATATGCCATGCTGTGCTATCACAAACGTTTTAAGACGCATGCTTTATTCTCTGCACATTGTAATTCTTTGTCTAACAAAGGCACTTTTGGATAAACTTTCTGTTTTCATTGTAGACAAAAGTGACATTGTGTCTGAAGAACGTGTTTACTTCCAAATCCAAGGTACTTTAAAACTTAGCAATTAAATTATTACTGTTTTAGTCGTATAAAACTCGCTTGAAACTCTTAGAGGCGTGCATTAGTTAAGCATCACTTAAGTGCGCAGCTGGGATCCGTATTATGAAATGGGATTGACGGTTATTTCTGTTGCCTCCTCTTTGTTTAAATGTGTTTCCTCCAGATGAATCCTGCTGAGCTCCATCAGGCTCTGCGTATGAAATTACTCCAAGTAGCTCCCTATACGGAGCCAGCACTGTTTTTATTGCAATACTTCACTTTGACAACAGTGGAGTTTTTATCACGGATAAAAAAATAAAAAGTATGCTTCTGTTGGAACCGCTCGCACACCAGAGCTCAGATGTTTACTCGGCCGGCTTGGAAAGGGATCACACGTCTGTGCCAAATTATTCCGTAGTTTGTTTGTGTCGCAGGTGGACTAGGGGTAAACAATAAGAAGCAACCCAGTCCAATTTGATTTTTGCTATGTTGTGCGCTGCAGATAAGCTACAATCAAATAGCTCGCCGCGGCTCAGGAACAGGGAAATCATGTCTCGGGAAATCAAACACAGGCGGCTTTTCTCTGGATCGACAACGACGTCTGATGCTGTCTGGCACTTTTACTTGAAACACGGAACATACTCACATGCAAAAACATGTACATTTTTCTGACCTCAAGATTGTCTTTATTGGAGGAAGAAAAGAAAAAAAACAGAAACAAATGAGTGCCAGACGGATTGCTGCACAAAAATAAATCCTGTCTGATGATGCTAAATGAACAACCATTGGGAGCAATTTAAATCACCCCCTCCCATCCCTTATCTTCTTCACGCAAATTTCTTTTGCTCTGTAAAAATAACTGTTTAAGGCTGCCGTTGACATAGGGAAATGTGCATGAACAAATTTAGCCCCGGGCTGATTGTAATTTTCCCAGATTCAAACTCAAACATCTGAGCCCCCCGGGCTGAATCCAGGTCTGGGGAACGCAGACTGAACTAAAACAGAGCCGCTTTCCTCTCCGTTTCTGGACGTCTGTTTGTAAATTCATTATCCCCGGCTGTTCTTGAACACTCGAGCTTTAATTCTTTTCCTCGTTAACCCCCGCAGACTTGAAGCAGGTATTCATTATGCACCGATTATGTTTGTTTGGGCGGCGTGCTGCTTTTAAGCGCTGCTATTCGGATCCTTGTAATCTCTGAAGCTGCGGGCCTGAGAAGTAGCATCGCTGCTGTCCTTGTGTTTCTATTATAAGGCTGCCTTGCACCGAATATGCTGGAAATATTTGTTTGCTAATGAAGGCAACACAAGATGTTCTGAACAATCTTGTGGAAAGATTAAAATTACTCACTATGGCAACAGTAAGAAGAATTCATTACCATGTTCCTCTTTAAGTAAAGCAGACGTGTTTGTCCAGAAAAACACATTCAGATGTACAACACAAGTGTGAGACCGTATATATTTGAAACATTGCTACAATGAATTGTAGCGGATATAAAAAAAAACAGTAGTTAAGTGCTAGTCAAATAACACAGCAATCCCCCAAACAGAACTAGACACACGTCGCATGTTTATTGTTTACATCCCGAAATTTCGCTCACGTCGCTGGAGGCAAAAAGCCGATTTTTCTACATGCCATCCAGAGACACGATGTGGCGCAGAGCAATTCTGTTAACAAAATCAAAGCTGGAGATGTGGGAAATATTAATTTAATCTATGCTGTATTTCATGTAACACTATGCCAATAGTTCCCAAAGATTTTCTGGGCCCCCCTATGGATTACAATAAAATCCCCCCCAAAAAAGAAAAAAAAAAATCAACTGGGCGTTCAACCAAACATAAACTTATACACATATTGTTTTCAAACTCCACTGAAGTTTTTTTCACACTCCAGGTTGCAACAAAACACACTACAAACCGTCTTTACAGTGAAACATTTTTTGTGTAACTGTTATTTTATTTTTTTCATTCATCCATATTGCTTCCTGCGCCCCCCACGCTTTGGGAGCCACTGCACTATGCAGACACTCTCTCTGTGCCAGTGAAGATTCTCTTACATCTATGGCAAAAGCTTGGGTAGACTCAAATGTTAACAGCTGGAACTACTTTCTGAATAATGTAAAAGTGCAATATTTGTAACCAAAGAAGAGAACCTAAAGATGAAAGTATGTGTATGATAAAGACCGTCGTCCCTGCATGTGACAATATTGGCGTGATGTAAGCAAACGTTCAGGGTCTTCTTCTCTGCTGTGAACTTGTATTGCAGGATGTTAGTGCTACTGTTAAACAGCATGAATAGACGACACTGCGTTGACTTTTTTTCCCCCTTAAGCAAAAGTCCATAACCCACATTTGTTTTCTAACTCAGCATCAGAATCGAATGTCTTTATTGTTATTGTACGGAAGAACAAAGGAATTTCATGTCAGAGAAGACAGGAGCCTGAGGCTGCAGCCGTCGTGGGAGGCGCCACCCTTTCATTGGATCAGAAAATGAAAAGCATGAGGAGAACATAAAGGACACAGTGTGAAGCTACATTACAAAAACTACACAAAAAAGAAACATGTAGACAAGAGTGGGACCAGCGAAGGCGGCGACAGCACAGGACAACTTCATAGTCGTAAACGTAGCATTTGGCCGTCCTTTACCGATAATACGATCATCATCTGCAGGATAAAATGTTACTTTAGCTCAAAGCAATACCATGGATTTTTTTTTACCCCACACCTGCAACAACATTAGGTTTCTCCATGTTTGTAACACTACACAGAGGGAGGCTCCAACCAGTCGGACGTTGGAACAATGGATCCTTTTCAGTTGTGTGTTTGAGGTCAGAAAGGAAAACAGGAGCTCCGCTGTGAGGCTGCTGGAAAAACGCTCAACACCAAAAGTTAGATCACAACTTGGCTTTTCCTTCAATCAATGATTGCACGCTGCTTTTCAACAGTGTGGGCCGCCATTTCACTTCGTAGACCCTCTTTTCAGAGAGTATAAACTCTGACTCACCGTCAATACCAGCGTGGACAACATTCTTAACACCTAAAACCCAAAGGTGGAAAGGGTATATTTGGAGTAGCACAGTAAACACAGTAAAAAGTAAAAGTGTTTTTACTTGAATTATGCTTAACACAAATTAATAGCGCTCCAAGAGTCACATCTCGGAAAGACGTGACTCGCTCATATTTGACAACGCCCTGATGCTTTGAACTTCACACAATCGTTAAAGATTCAAAGGCGAAATGTGAAGCGGAGAGGACGTCCAGCTAGCCCTTAAGAGCGACAGACATCTCGATAGCTTCATGCAGGTTTTTCCAAATAGACAAAGTTGCTGCTGTGAAGCACTTTCCCCAAAGTGTTTCCAGGCGGTCGTGTGGCAAAAAGCCCAAAAAGGAATAATTTCAGATCAAACCCCAGGAGAATTTTTCGGCGTGATTGACATAGAAGCCGAGGCACCAGAGCATCCGTCTCCTCGCATCGCCTGCTGGGAGCGCATATCCAAATATGGAAACACTCTGGGACCTGTTGCCTGCACCATGAAATCATGCAATGTGGCTTCAGATCCTCAGTGAAAGTGACCCCTTGAACTGACTGGCCTGTTATTCTTGGAGTAATGTCTGAAAAGCAAACTGAAGGCTGCTGTCAGGTGTTTACTCTACTCCAATAAAAAAGGTTTGACCTTTTGCAAATATGTTTTTCTTCTTTTGTCACACTTCAGTCATGAAGCCAGTTTCAACATCAGAAAACTTGAATAAATTTCAGACACTAATGATAACTTCCATTTTTTGAGAGAGGAAAAGCTACCCAAACCAAACCTTGTTGGATGTGAAAAAGTAATCACACATTTCTTAAATCGTGAAACTGTCATCAATCACATTGATTTGCTTCATTTTCACTTGCCATATCCAGACCTGATTACTGTCAGACCCAGAGACTCAATAAATCACGTAAATAAACCCGTCTGGCAACATCAAAAAGCAACACATCGAGCCTTTATGTAACAGACGAAACACAAAGTTTACATAAACGGCTCCATCACTCTGCAAAGCTTTACCAAACCATTTCCAAGTCTTTGGAAGCTTTTATTTTTCCACGATGGGCACAAATTAACAAATGACTTAACAAAATTGTAAGTAATACTTACCATTCTATGTTTGTTAATGTGCTCTGTTCCGTTTAAATAATATCAATCAATCAAACACCGTCATCTTATGCGAGTGTTCCTCTCCCTACATCCAATCTTAATTTATTGACTGTTTCGTTCTGCCTGCATTTCGGTCCGCCTATAAACTCAGCAGAACAACTTTCCGTCCTTTTACTAATGGACTGTTGCGTTAGTTGGATCTGTCAGAGCCGTTTGTGCCGCAGCAACACGCCGTGCAGTCTGGCATCATCCATCATGCAGTGTGACAGGAGTTACAGAAACATCACACACGCGCGTCATGTTCCGAGTCGTGTACGATTTTTGAATCGTACACGACGCCAGGGCTTTAGGGGTTCAAAGCGTGACAAGAAAATATCCTCCACACTGCTGCACCACCACTACCATGTTTATATAAGCCAGGACTAATCCTTACTTTTATTCTGTTTACTCCAAATTCTGGCCCAGCTATCTGAATTATTGAGTGAACAGGAAACAGGAAGTAAGTCCAGAATCGGAGAATTTTAGTTTGGCCGATTGAGTGTTAGGGCTTCCATATAAATATGCTACATGCCTTTTGGAGAAAAGTCTTATTGTCATTTGGGAAAAATATTAATCTACTGGCCAAAATGTAAAGATGTACGTAAGAGTGTATTAAAGACGACTGTAGGGAGAACAACAAAAAGGAAGAGTACATTTCTGCCAAAAAATAATCTCAAATTTTGAGATAAATCTCAAAGACTTACTAGAAAAAAAAATAACATTTCAGTTTCAAAAGTCAAACATTTTTGATTTTTGGCAATTTCAGAGTCTGAAAAGTAAAAAAATAAAAATTCACGTAGAGCTACGAAACTACACAGAAAAATCAAAACAAAGTCACCATACAGCCAGACAGGAGAAAAAAAACTAAAAGAAATTCTCCTGTTGAAACGTAGAATTTTTTTCTATAAAGGTCCTAATACGCTGTCAGACGTATGTTTGCAGGAGAACTGAGTTCTTTTGGAAATGCGTGTCAAATTTGTCATGGAATAACAAACACATGTTGTAAAATGTGTAAAGAGGAACTCCAGACCTTAAACAGACAATCTTCATTAAACCCGACAATCCTCCACAGTCAGACATGCCACGGGGTTTTTAACAGTTTCCTCCATAAGTATTACGCTTTATTTATCTGGGCTTATGGAAAGAGACAAAAATATATATATTACTGTCAATACATTTCATTTATTAGAGCTCTGGAAGCAGCACTTCCTGATGAAGAAGAGTAATGATGTGAAAATAAAGGTTTAAAAATATCTACTTTTGAAAAGAAAGTTTCATAATTGAAAGTGTAACTGAAAGGCAGCGCTTCACTTTAACTTTGCTTTTGAATTTTAAAATGAAATGTTTTATTTTAACGTTTTTTTTTTTCTTCATATTTCAAACTTGAAACTAAAAGTAATGTTTGAACCTTAAGCAATAAAATGTCTTCTTATTAAAAAATGAACTGAATTGGGGTTTTTTACATGCATTTTTTCTTTCAGCTTTAATTTAATTAATTAATACTTTGCACAATGACTACAGTAGTCGTTTACAGGAACCCCAGTTGTTTTCAGTTCACTGATAAAAACTAAACATGAGACTTTCTCTCTGCACATTTTGGGAATTCGCCAACGCTCTCACACCAACGTAATTTTATTCTTCCTCTTTCACGAGACCAGTTTGAATTTCCAGTGGAAATAACATTAATATTAGACTCATCTTTGACCTCGATAATAAAATGAGACTTAAATACACTCCATGAGAAGTAGATCATCAGTTCCAGCCGAGACGCCTAACGTGTCAGGAGGGAACGAGCCGCTCAGTCGCCCCCAGAAGGAGCATCCAGATTGACCGGCGGATCGTTTTATCTGTGACCCGCTTTTCTTCCATATTAATTACGCTTCAATCCTCCGCCGCTCCCAGGCAGAGGGATTTCACAGATAACAGATCTGTTTATAGTACACTGATAATTGCCGCAATGTGTTTCACACGCCATCAGCCAAATAATTCGCTGTAATTATGCTTTACTTCTACAAAGTCAAAAAGCGGGCGGGGAGGAGGGAGAAAACTTGAGCTGAGATGTGAGGCAAAACAAAAAAAAAAACGGTGGCAATCCTTACAAACGGTTAAGAGAAAGAGGAGAAAGCAGGTGGCACTAATTAGCATTAAATAATTCACCATCATCACTTCCAGTGAATGAATGGCGGCGACTCTAATCACAGATAAAGGCGCTCAGCGGGACGGGCGTGAGTCACAATATTACACGAGGCGGGGGACGGATCAGGACTTCGGGCTCAGCGGTCCGGGTCAATTTGCTTCCAACTGACGTGGTGCAGATAGAGTAAGAGGAAAACAGATTTTTTATTTCTTTTTTCCCCCCTTATCGTATTTGCAGCACTGCGTGGAGCTGCTGGCCGATAACGCAGAGAGGAGATCCCAGTTGAGCCTCCAGAAGGAAACGTTTGGAAGACATGCAGACCAGCGATGGGACAGGAGCAGATTAGATCGCAGCTCCGAGGTCCAGAGATCTAGTTGGGGACATTATGAGTGAAATGACATTGGTCATCAGAACGGTGGTCATAAACATGTCTGATATGTGGAACAACCAGATGAGACCTGGGGGGTTGTCCATTACCGTGGTTCCAGTTTTAAATCTTCAAAGGAGCGGCGTTACGTAAAATCAACTTTTTTTAGGTTTATATTATGTAATAATGTTCTTCTTTCATCAAAAAACATATCTGGAGTGTTGCCTTGATTTATTCATGCATGTTTGAGAAACTCTTTAATCTCCAGTGGCCTGGTTGGACCTAGATCCGCCTCTGAAGCTCAGTTTCTGAGCTTCCACCTCACAGAGCAGCTGTTGTGATGACTTCCTGAAGGCCGAGTTTCAGAAAGAGCAGGAGTTTGTGTTGTTTTGTTCTTTTTTATTATTATTGGCTCTAGTGGCCTTTTTTTGATAGTGAATTGACAGGAAAGTGGGTAATGAGAGAAGGGGGATGAGGCAAAGGTCGCCAGGCCGGGAATCCAACCTGCGTCAGCAGGTTGAGGACTAAAGCGCCACCACAGAACCCCGAGAAAGATTCTTTAAAATCACAGAGGCTCAATTTCAAGGTGTTTAATTGCAAAGTAAAATTTCTTTTAAAGTCATATTTAATAAAATCTGCATTTCTGCACAACTGAAGTTAACAGTTACTTGATTGCACTATGTGCAGCCTTCAGGATGTCATCACAATAACACTTCACCTAAATCCGGTTTACAGTCATTCTCTGGAGCATTTTACTGAGTAGTTTGTAATCTAAGCTCAACAGATGGTTAGATTATATAATAAGATTATTGTCTGCTAAGATGATAATCAGATAATATCGCAGGCTAACGACGCTACACAAGAAAGTTGAAGACTGGTAAACGTGTGTTGCTGTCGTGTCCCGTGTGCTAAGTTCACGTCGAGTGGCGGAAAAGTGATGCATGTACCTCCCTGTGTGTTGAACCGTTACCAAGGAAACGAGAGAGGACAAGTGTGTCGGAGTGAAACCTTTCGACATCCAGTCTCTTTGGTAGAAACAGAGAGCCACGACGAAAACAAGCAAGCAATTTTTAATCGCTTTCATTTTATTATCACGCTTCTTTTTAGTTCGCCATGTGATTAATTGATTTATTGTTCGTAGCGTGGTTGTTGCTTTCCGGAAGATTCAGGATTGAGATCCTGGCTTGGAGCGGTTTTGACATTTCTTCAGTTTCCTCCCACGGTCGGAAAAGACACAGGTTAGGTGACCTCAGGTGATTGTGTGTACGGTTCTGTGTTTGTCTGTCTTGCCCTGTGATGGACTGATGGGCTGTCCAGAGTATAACTGACCCGTTGCCCACTGACTGCTAAACATAGCCCCCTGTTGGCCCGGCACTGACAGGTTAAAGTGGGTTAAGAAGACGGATGGGATCATTAACTGGAGCCGATGTTTTCACCCTGAAACTCACCTTCCTTGTTGTTCACAATTAAAATCTTCCAGTCATCTTCATGGACCCGTTTTAAGTGACCCAGATGTTGACTATGTACTTTTTCTTCTAATACTTTGCTTATTAATTTACATATTAAATCTTTTACCCTTTTTTTCTTTTCTTTTTGGCTTGAAAGCCTAATTCAGTTTGCTGGAGGAACGCCCAAGTCCAGCCTGTTTGTTTTACTTCCACCCAGAGCTGAATCAGGCACACGACTGTGTTGGCAAAAGGCCTCAGATTGGGTTGTTTTATCCTTTATTTCTCAAAGGGTAAAAAGAAGTTTCTGTCCCGTATTACATCCAACGCGTAGTGTGATAAAGGAGTTGGTTTGAGAGAACAAAAATTGTCCTCGATGAACAAAAACGCTCAGAAAAAAAAAAAAAAAACACAATGTAAAACAGACTCACCGACATTGCGCATATTTTTTGTGTATCAGCGTTTGGTTCAAAACTGACTTTCCTCTTTTCTTTTACACAATGCCAAAGAAGATCTCTGCACACAGAGTGGGTGTGGGATTTTTACATTCACAAGGAGACGTTTGTTACGCTTCTGATGTTATTCTGACCCCCTGCTGCTGGGGAAGAAAGCGTGGCCCTGATCTGCGTATCTCCGAGAATATCAGGAATGCGAGCATCGGTTCTGAAAGGTCAGAAGACTGTTTAACAAATGTTTCTTGCTTTTATCTCAGCTGGAAGAGCTTCCAGCTGGAGAGAAACTGTCGCAATGGAGAGAAACTGCACGCATCGGCAAAACCTGGTGCAGACCAGCCTCTCTAAACGTACCATGCAAGAACTTAAATATTCACTGTATTTGAAAGAACATTTGACATTGATGTCTGATCGTATTTACAATCACTGGAAAATAACGTAATTCTGCTAAAACAAAACTACAATTTAAAATACAAAAATGACCTTATTTTGCTTTTTAAATGGAAGACCTTAGTAATTTGTCTAACCTTCTTTAAACATGGCAGACCTTGAAAATGCCGAGTCATCACTGAGTAATGCGACACACCTGTGTGTGATGTTAGGTGACACTGCAAGTGGGATTAAATGTCAGGGCGTCCTAATTTATCCCTCACCAGAAATTGACATTTTTAATTGCATTTTATAGAAAGCTTAAAACATCATTTGTTCATCTCTACATATTTTTCAAGCATGTGTTAATATTTTTTTTGCAGTCTGCTTTGTACCTGTGTTACTTCACACGGTGCATGCCGGGCTCCTCGTGTTCAGAGATGCTGCCTTTGGGTTTGTTTTACAACTTTTCTGCATTAAAATGTTTCTTTTTTTTTTTTTTCCTTTTGAAAATCTTTGCTATCAAGTCAGAACAAACACAGTTGATGAGAAATGCAGTAACTACTCTAGCGAGACGCCGTCTACTAAAAACCATATTTGTTTGGAAGTGAATCTGGCCAGCAGGAATGTGTTGAAATAAGATTGCTCTAGTTGCTCTAGTTTGTCATTGAAGGAATACTCAACGTGTGCCGCTGTCTGGGAATAATAATAATCACAGAGTCTTCTGTAGCATCATTCAAGATTTTTGCAGTTCCCACTAAATCGTCCAATTGGTGAGCATCGTCCTATTCGCAGACCCACTCAGTGCTAAGTGACAAATACGACTGGCCTGTATACGTCAAATTTAAGGAAAAACATTTTTAATTCAGACTCTTATTCAACGTGTGATCACCAGAGATAAAAGATAGTTCAGGTGTGGAAGAGATACTGAAGAGAGTCTTGGGGCGTAGAGAGAGATCTTGACCATGCTTCATTGGACCCGGTAATGATTCACGTTTTCTGTACTACATCCAATCCAGATTTATATATAACACACTTGAAAACAACCAGCACAGGAGCAACGTACTTTACAGTTAAAATCAGTTTTAAAAATAAGAATAAAGACACACAAAAACCAATAATCCTTAAGTAACGCCTGTTTAATTTCTATGGGCATTCCACCATTTGGCTATATGACTAGCATATGAAAATGATCAGCAAGTAACTCTAAACTGAGTGCAGATGCTTAATCTGAGGAGTTACCTTTCAAGTTTTTCTAACGGTTATCCAAGCTTATCACAGAGAAGAACCAGGTCACTATGTTCAGAAGACACTAAATATGAACACAAGGACGGTCAGGTGTAATGCAGTACCCCTAATGTAGACTGCAAGGTTCAGGTGAGAAGAAAGAAAAACGGAGGATCGATTCAATGGTGCCGAGAGAGAAAGAGAGATAAAACTAAAGAGGGCCAGAGCGGAACCCTGCGGAACTCCACCTGTCCAGGGCGCTACAACCGAGGAATACTGGTTTATCTTGTATTCCTTGTAAAGCAGCTTCTTTACATGATGATGGAGGTGAGACAAAGATGTTAAATATCCACAGTGTCCAAAGCAGAGCTCAAGTCTAAAAAACAAGACATAATCCAAGTGGTACATTTCCTTGAATCAGCAAATGAAAGAAGTTCGTCTAAACTCTTAACAGTGCCGTTTCTGTACTGATGTGTCACTTCATCCCAGATGGAAACTTTACAGAGATGTCATTTTCCTTCAAAAAGTCTTTCAACTGGATGACTATTTTCTCTTGGACCTCAGACAGAAAAGATTGTTTGGAGATGGGACAGAGCGCTGCCAGAACTTTTTCTTTTTAATGAATGGTTGCACTACAGCGTGATTAAGCGAGGCTGGGAACGCTTCCTAAACTTAGTTGTTTTTATCAGGGGAATGACAAATGATCCAACACAGTGAAAACACTCTGAAATAAACAGGCAGAAACACTGTCAGGTTTTGTAGGACATGAGCGTCGTGCCGCCTCCCTCAGCGGGGATGAAGAAACCGGCTCAAATATGTCAACAAGAAGAAGAAGACAAGAAGTCATTGTTGGATCTCCTGGTATGTTTTACCCTTTAGCATCATTTTTTTATTATTTTTTTTTTAACAGAAAAGATTTGTTGCCATTAACCATGAATTTGTCCAAATTGAAATATTGAAGGTACATGAATAAATTTGTTTAATGGAAATATGTTAATTAAAAAAAGAAAGCAGGATGAGGTAGTTTTTCAGATGTGTCAAAATGTAATTCGCCGAACTGCAATTGAAGCTTTTCACATCCCACAAGTCACGTGACCAACAGTCGTATGTACAGTGGCCCTGATGTGCAAACCACTACAACATTAACGAAAACACAACAACATTATCGAAGACACATTAACAAAAGCACTACAATATTAACGAAAACACTACAACATTAACGAAAACGGAAAGGGTATGTCCCAGTTGGAGACCTAAGAAATCGCTGATTGGACAATAGGCATGAATACGTATACGCTGAGTCCTACTTACGTCACCGCCATCTTGAAAGTGGCAGTGGAGAAAACCTGCTGCGTGGACTAATTTCAACGGTTTTACTGTACAAAGTGGACCCACTGCCTTTACGTTGCGTTTTTTAATTCATATCTTGAAATAGCAAATGCGCATTGAATTATGGAATTGTGTTAATATGTTCATGAATACACCAGTGTGTGTGTTCATCAATAAAAACGATTTATCAGAATCAGCTGTATCAAATGTAATTATTGTGCCCCAAAACAATGAAATAATCACATCAAAAAGTTCGAAACGTTGTCCTTTTTTTTTTCATTCCTCTATAATAATGTGTGAGATTGTGTCAGTGGCATTCATTAACTTAAAATACTTTGCAGAACGGCACTTTACAAAGTTCGGTACATTTACTTGTATTAGCTTGTATTAGCAATATGGTGACGCTATAGCATATCGCAACAAAGGGCCGACCCGCTTAGCACTATCGTCCAATTAGTGATTTCTTAGGTCTCACACTGGGACATACCCTTTCCGTTTTGGTTAATGCTGTAGTGTTTTCGTTAATGTTGTAGCGTTTTTGTTAATGTAGTGTTTTCGTTAATGTTGTAGCGTTTTTGTTAATGTAGTGTTTTCGTTAATGTTGTAGCACTTTCGTTAATGTTGTAGTGTTTTCGTTAATGTAGCGCTTTTGTTAATGTTGTAGTGTTTTCATTAGTGTAGCGTTTTCGTTAATGTTGTAGTGGTTTTGCACCTCAGGGCCACCTTACGTATGTTACTACTGACGGAAACAACGAAGAAGACAACACAGAGTTGTATCATCCAGCCGATTTATGGCACTGATTTCCTTGATTCTTAGAAGATCGGTGATCGGCCGATACTTATATGTAAAGCCAATCTTATCCACCTCAGTAAAGGTTTAAAAATCAACCACTGTCCTCTCCTGCTCTGCAGTGAGAAAGGTTTGACTGACAGATCGGCCCACCAGGTCATATCTGGACTTTTGCAGTTAACAATGGTCAACCCACTGTTGCCAACTTAACGACTTTCCTGCTACCTGCTATATTTAGCAACACAAAAATGGGGTTAAAAAATGTAATGATTATTTTCGAATGATCATCCTACTGTTCTCAGCATAATTCAGATTATTATATATTACATTTCTGCCAACAAATGATAATGACCTTATGCACAGTGGGGGCGCTATAGCGTAGTCATATCACCCTCAAAAAATATTAGTTTTAAAAAAAATTAAAAAATTCATCTGATTTCACATTACTTATATGTAGTTGTGGCATTTTCACCAAAAGACACAAAATAAAAATAAATTATTATATAGCCTACTGAGTTTAAAAAAAAGAAATAAAAACATCCCACAAGTTGATTTGAACTTTGTGCTTATTGACATAATGCCGGCTCCGCCCCCATGTAGACGTGGAGTAATCCTCCCCCAATCACTCCAGGGTATTTGTCAGCAACTGACCAATCAGCGGTTGCAATTTGTCAGAAAGCCTACGATATTGATAGTGTTTGTCATAGTTGGTACAAAGGTAACTGGTAGTAAGCATACATTTTTTTATCATAATAGTGATAGTCAAATAAGGCCCTGTAGCGGTTAATTAGGAAATTAAATAAACACCAGTTAATAAAAAAATAAACAAATATGACAATATGACCCTTTGCATGTGACGTCACTGTCTCCACCACGATGGATGGCCAATCCCATGCTCTCCTGTATAAGGCCTGTCAAAACACATTCATATGGTAGCCTAATATCGCTTTTATTTTGTTGATTTTGCAGTAAAATGGTCACAAGGTGCTGCGCGGTCGACTGCACAAACAGACAAGGGTCAAAACCAAGCTTGTCATTTTATTTTAATGAGAAAAGATGCGGCGATGGATAGCAGCCGTCAATCATAATGACTGGCAGCTGTTGGTGTAAACGCGGATTTACAGCAAACACTTTATACAAGGTAAGATTAACGTTCATGTACTTTATAAGCAAGTACGATTAGAAAGATATCAAATATCGCATTGTGGAGAAAGTAGCATCAGACCATCAGTAACCATGGAAACAATGCCACGCCGTCATGTAGCCTAGCGTGTATACACTTTTTAGAATATTCTGTTGATGCACAGATCGGTGTGTTTGGACAACTCCTGGTTTTGGCTGCTGGCNTGGCTCCTAGTGGCTCAAACTGTGACCCCCAGTGTTGAATCAGCTGACTTTAACCTTTGACCCACAGCGGGGTGAGACAGGGTGTCCAAAACGCCCTGGCTTCACCGGCGCATAAATGATTCAGGGACGCTGGAGCGTTCGGTCAAAAAGCAGCCTTTCATTTGAATATAGTCAACACTTTTCAATCTAGCGAGGCTAAACCGAATCGCATTAGTATTCATACAAAAAGTAATGATGACAGAAGAAATACAAAGAAGTCATAATAATCTTGAAGTCAATTTCTGGCTGCAACAAATTCACCTGATAGATAAGGTGTATTATTATAGAAACAGTGATTGCAATAAAGAAAAAAAATTACCATTGAATTGCAAATAAATTGTCCAAGCAGAAAGGTTCTTCACATTTAAACTCTCTGTTTAAACCTCAGTCTGTCTCTCACGTTCAGATATTTGTTGTATGTTTTGCTGTGTGGGATCACTGGGGGTCAGCGGGGTCAGCTGGAGTCCAGCCTCACACCTGAAGGCACTTTAGAGTCTCCTGTTAACCAGAGTGAGCCCACACACACCCACACACAGATAAAACACACCATGGAAACCCTGTGGACCTGGCTGCTCTTCAACCCAGACCTGCTCACTGTTGACCCGCGTCCGGGCAAGGAAACAGTTTCCAATGGTCGTATCATAATAAAGGGAACTTGGTCTGGTTCCACACCTAGGACCTGTCTGCATTGGGTGACCCTACCAGAGGCATGAAGCCCCTGAAATGCCTCTGGTATGTCGTTCTTTTTCAGGGAACATTTGTCTAATTGGTCCCATTAGACACGTTCTTGATTTTCGTTCACTCTTTCGTTTCTTTTTTTGGCTTCTTCAAATGCAGAGCGTTTTGTAGCTTTTTCCAAATCGAAAACTTTGATTTTTTCTTTGTAACGTCCTGAGTGGATTTAATATCAGGGTTGTCCGAATTTTCTTGGACAGTTTCTCCAGGGAGCTTCGTCTCTTTCGTGGATTCCGAAACCTTGGAACAACACAACGAGGAGGATCGCTCAAAAGAAACCTCTTGACACAAAACTTTAAACTGGTCAGCCTGGCCCTCTGTGTCGTTCTCCTTGTCTTGCAAAACTGTAATGTCTTGTGATGTTTTTTGTTGGAGATTTTCCTTCTCAGTGATGGCAAACTGTGGCTCCTCATTCTCTCTTTCCAAATGGATATTTTTCTGCTTGTTGTTTGCGTGCAGCAACATCTGTTTCATACCTACAACTTAGCTCATGGTATAAACCTTTAATCTTCTCCAACTCAATTTGTGCACCCCTTTCCTTGTTTTGCAGGCCTTTGATCTCTTTTGTTGGTCTTTCTTGGAGGGCGGCATTCATAGCTCTAATGTCGTTGAGAAGCCCCATGTCCTCCTTGGATTTCTCCAGATGAGCTTCTTTCTCTTGAATTACCTGCAGCCAAAGTTTTCTCACCTGTTGCTCCTGTGCAGAATGACTACATTTGAAATCTTTCGCCATCATATTGATTTTTTCTTGCAGCGTCTGGAACTCCTCTGACATTTCTGCATAGAGATGTTCCTTCTCAGCTCTCAG
Organism: Brachyrhaphis terrabensis; assembly: GCA_903067065.1. NCBI lineage: Eukaryota > Metazoa > Chordata > Actinopteri > Cyprinodontiformes > Poeciliidae > Brachyrhaphis > Brachyrhaphis terrabensis. The sequence goes on from CAEGAG010135019.1 coordinate 17,671, forward strand.
TTCGTTGATTTGCTGGAGATCCTTCTTTGCTCTCTCCAAATTGGCTTTCCTCTCATGATCCACCTCTCTGATATGTTTCCACTTGGTCTTAAGATCAGCATTGTCTTTTTCATACGTGGAGGTCTTTTCTTGGTATGAATTTTTCATCCGGTCTAGTTCGTTTAGATTCTGTTTCGCTACCTCTTTCAGAAGTTTGACCTCCGGTGACATTTTTTGAAAGAGATCCTCCTTCTCAGCTCGCAGCTGCAGATTCTCATTTGTTATTTGTAAACTAGCGACCTTCTCACTTCTGACCTCCTGTTGAGACATTTCCACTTCTTGTTTCATTCTTGAAACATCTTTTTCGTATTTGCAGTGGAGCTCTTCGTGTGAACGTTTGACGTGGTCCAATTCCTCCTGCAAACCTCTCGCTGTTTTGCAGAAATGTAATTTTTTGAAACATGTCCAGGAGCTGTTGTTCCTCACTAACCCTTTGTGACTCCTGCCTCTTCAGAGCAACGTCGGCTTCATACTTTGAGCAAAGCTCCTCGTAGATGCCTGGAGTTTGTCCAGTTCTCCTAGGAGGGCATTTCTTTTCCCGTTTTCAACCTGGATCTGTGACGTAAACGCTTCCTGGCTGAGGAGGTGGGCCACTTTTAATTCCACAAAGTCTTGTTGCAAATCCACCTTCTTCTTGTATCTCATGTCACAAGAAGCGATACAAGAAGCCAGGATCGCAGTGCTCTGTGTCTCTTTCCCCTTGTTGAAAAGCATTTCTTTGACAGCGTTCTGACTTCTTAACTGGAGCTTCATCTCTTCCAGCTCTGCTTCCAGGTTGGCTCGTTTCTGGTCATCTTCAAGCCTTCGGGCTCTCTCCATTTCCAGAAAAGAGCCCAATCTTTGGATTTCCCCGTGTAAGACAACAATAAAGTTAGATTGTTGTCTTGATATTCCTAGTTAAAAACAATCATCCGGTTTTTGCACTGAATGAATTCATAGCAAATGTTGATGTTTCAGGGAATTTGGGCAAAAGATGGAAAACAAGATCAGCAGCTGAAAGCATTGTAATGCCGGTACTGACGACATTCAGTTAGTGACATCTTGCTCGGGTGTTCTTACCAAATTTGCTGCCGTCGCCTCGGCGAATGACAGGCCTCATGGACTGATGAGAACATGGTCCTGCTGACACACCTGAGTCATAGAAAGATTTATAAGCTCACTCATTGGGCCAACAATAACCAGCTGCAAAGCTGCATATCAACACTTCCAACCATGGGAAAGAAAATTCACATATAAAAGCCGATCTGCATTGGTGACAGTGAAGTATAACTTGATACATAGACAGTAATGTGACTTGACTTCTCAGAGCCATTTCTACTTAAGTAGCTTCTATAAAGAGCCGACCAGTTTGAACAGGTGTTTGCTAATTGGTGCTGGCTAGTCTGAAGGAGCTGAGTGGAGGAGTCGTGGGGAGGGCTGCTCTGTGGGGCAGAAGCTCGGCTGGAGACTGCAGCTCAAGGGAGGAGCTTTATGGAAATAGGAAGTAATTTGTAAAGCCAAGCATTTACGCACCTCTGAATGGTTGCCAGGGGAGATTTCTCAAACATGCCTGAAAGAATCAAGGCAACACTCCAGGTATGTTTTTGATGAGGGAATAATATTGTAACACGATGTACAGCTCAAAAAAGTGGATTTTGGAATAGCCTACAACAGTAGACCACAAAATTTCAGATAATATTTCTTATATACCTTTTTCTACCATTTACCTTTAAGTGCAGTAGAAATGAAAATTCTACAATCTCCTGTGAAAATGCTGGCTTTTTTAAAGCAAGGAATGGGATCATGCTAAATCACACAAAAAGAAATGTTGGCATAACTGTTTAAATATCCTTAAGCTAATTTGCTAAACTGTCTTTTAATTAACTTTCAGCTTTCAACCTGGAGTTTATCAGCCTCCCATGTTGACTTAATAATATTGCTCGGACATGTCTTGTCCACACAGGTACCGCTGCAGATTTTCTGACAGATTTGGTTTAGCAGAAAACAATTCTGTCATTTAACAATACTCCATTATTCCAGAAATCTATATATTATTTAGGAGACTGTTGGCCTACTTAAAACACAAGCAGTTCTGACCAGAAACTCCTGCAGCTCCTTCAGCGTTAACACAGCCTCTTGTCAGCCTCGACTGGTTTCTGGAGAAACATTAGTTTTTTGTAACGTGTCGTTGTCATTCAATATTCCTACCAATTATTGATGACTGTAACTTGCTTTGAATGTGATGCAGTGGAACTTGTTTCCTGTACCGCCCTGAAAATTTTTTACATATAAGATGTTTTTGTTGTTTGATGCGTCCTGTCTTGATTTTCTCCAGGATGCTCCGCTTGACATATGTAAAACTTCATTAGAGATTTCTTTGGGGTTGTTTCAAATGTAACGGAGACGGACAAGAAATGAGAAAAGAAAAGAACAAAGTAGGGGAAAAGGTTTAAACGGAAAGAAGGAGATCAGAGTAGAGGAGACAAAGAAGCATGACAGGAACACAAGTCTGCTTCTAAACCTGCAGAAAGAGAAAAAAAACTAAGAAACCTCAACAGTAAGCAACACACACATATATAAAAATAACAACTAGAAAATGTCTGAAGAAATTTACAAGGGTCCTGCCAATATCGGCCGAACCAGAGTCAGGTGTGAAAAATGAGCTAAAATGCTAATGTTAGCTAAAATGCTGTCAGTAGAATAGTATCTCTAGCATGTTCACTAACAGTGGCTTTCTCCACTCAGTATGCAGACATCAGTGTATTAGTAAAAATGATCTAAAATGTTATGGTATAGCTTAAAAGCCGTCAGTAGCATGTGGCGTATCACTAGCATGTTCACTAACATTGACTTACTCATTATGTAAACTAAGCTAACAGCTAAAACGTTACGGTTAGCTTAAATTCTGTTGGTAGCATGTGGCGTATCAGAAGCACATGGTCTTCTGTGAACTTTCTCCACTCATTATGCTTCATGTGGATAATGTGTCAAAAAATAGATAAAATGCTCATTTTTGGCAAGAAAATACACGTCTCTCCTATGCATTGCTTTGCTAGTCACCAATTATATCACTGAACAGTTCATAGTACAAGTTAATTCAATATGTACCTGAAAAACATCTGAATCTAAATATTAGTGATCCTTTAGATTCTTTGTAATCTTTCGGCAAACTGAATCTGCAACTAAAGGTTGCAAACGAGCACAAATCCCGCCGGGCTATTGAATTCTACTACGGGTTCGTCAGATTCATTTTTATTAATGACAGGTGTGTGTGTGTACCCACGGAGACGTTACGCTGAGACAGAATCACCAAAAGAATGAAATGAATGGAGGCTGAAAGCCACAGAACACCTGCTTTCACAGTCGCCACTGATTCTGAAATTGAGGGTTTGGAACGTGTGTTTGAGGTTGTCGTTTGTATTTGAGGTTAATGTTGCTTGTGGGTTTTCAGAATGAACGTCAGTGTTGACGGTAATCAAAAGGTTTTCCAGTTGGTCTGATTGCCTTGCCGTGTTTCTCTAAGCAGAATTAAAATGATCATAACTGTTAGCTCAACCTCGATATCACTCGGTCATTTGTCCACATCATGGCAGCCGTTTCTCATTCCTTCCCACAATGCTTTGGGCATGTATTATTAGCCTCCGTACAAACATTATCCTTTACTAATGTCATGTCAGTTACAATGAACAGTGCTGCTGCATTTTCACTCGTCCATAGTAAGTGTTGTAAGAGAATGTGTTTGTGAATTAATTATGACGTTTGTTAAATTGAGTGAATGAACTGATTAATTTACTATCTACCTATCTATCTATCACTTTGCAGGTTCTTAGCTTGATTTTTTTTAGTTCACGCTAATTGTTTTTGATAAATGCACTAGGTGTTGTGCAAATGTTAGTAGTGATTTGAGAAATGCAAAAAATAAACATTAAGAATACGTGATAAAGAATTGAGAAATATTTAAATCAAAAACGTCAAATTGTTAATTATTTGACTTGTTTGATTTATTTCAATAAGGATCTTTATTATTGACCTTATTTTAGCCAAAAACCTGAGTATCTCTGTTTTGTTTTTTTAATCGCGTCCTGATTTTGTTGGTTAGTAGTTTGTCTCATGCCCAGTGCCGTTGTACAGTTATATCTGTACTGCTGTATTGTTAAAAATCAAGTTCAAAACAAAGTAATCTCTCAGCCGGTCCCGTGTCCCAGCCTCTCGCTTTGTCAGCCTTTGCAGTCGGGTCGGTGGTCGATACACACGCCCCCGACTGCTTCCAGGTCTGCCTCAGAGGGTTTATTTGACCGCGGCTGAGGTCGGGTCAGTTCCCCTCACACATTTCTAGACTCCAGTCTTCCTCTCACTCTTACAGACTTTCCCTGCTGACTGACCACATCTAATGCACACAATTAAGAAACTCTTATTCTCCCATTCAAAACCTGCAAAGAACGCTGTCGTTTTCATCCATTCATTGTCTACACACCCTGCAGTGATCCAGGTGGGCTGGTGTCTATCGCCAGCAGTCATTGGGTGAGATCACCAGTCCATTACACAACCAGGTAATGGTTGTGTAATGGACACAACCTTAATACCTAAGGGCAATCTAGAGAGACCGATTAGCAGCCATGTTTTTGGACTGTGGGAGGAAGCCAGAGTACCGGGAAAGAGTCACACATGCACAGTACTGAAAGCTTTGCCACAAGTCAAGATGGAGCACAGGACAGATGAGGGC
>CAEGAG010135028.1:0-16611 GCA_903067065.1 Brachyrhaphis terrabensis
TGTGTACCGTCTGTATGTAGGCACATGCGGCTTATAGACAGGTGCGGCTTATGTATGTACAAAATGGTTTTTCCTTTGCCAATGTACTGGGTGCGGCTTATAATCAGGTGTGCTCTATAATCCGGAAATGCGTTAGTTAAACTTTCATTTTCTAGTTTGAACTTTGGTAAATTGAGGCAAAGAGTTTGGCAAGTTTGACGTTTTTCTCAAAACAGATTTTCAACTGGAAAGAGGTTTTGATAGGAATGTGCTTTATATGTATGTATTGCATTCAAACGCCTTTTTTGTTATATTTTATTATACTTTGTTGGACTTTGTGAAAAGTGCTAAATAAATAAACGTAACGTCACACACGCACGGCTGACCTGGCTTTGATGCCTCTCGCACACAGAATGTTTTCCACTTTATTTGTTCTAATTGAAATTTCTGTAGAAGAAAATTCCTGTACTTCCTGTACTTGCAGGAAGTACAGCACAAAATGTCTAACGCTCAAAGTGACACTTTCTCACAAAGCATTTGGCAACAATTAGAAGCTATAATCCAGCATTTCCTCATGTGTTTGCTCTTTTTTTAATCTCCCTGGCATCCTTTATCAACAGTCTTCTAACTTGATGCCATGAAGAAAACAATGAGCTAGCTTGTTTTTAGCACTAGCAAGACCTTGCTAGATGGTTGTGTTAGATACCAGCAGGTCACCAGCGTTGGTATGTAGCTATTGTAGATTAGCCACCCACCAAGACCATGCTGCAGCCAGAACGCTGATTTTGTCTGTTCCTACATTATTCCCGTTTGAAGTTGGAATATTCTCTGAAAGAATGATTTATAGCAGAAATTCAACATCTTAGTCCAGATCTTCTGTTTTAACGAACGGTGACCCGCAGAGGTCGCAATATGTTCCACGTTATGTCTGTCTTCTCTACTTCAGTATCAAGCTGTTTCAGTTTCAACTTGACAGCGGGGGAAAAAAATACCCCAACACATCAAGGTCACTTCTGTCCGGGGAAATGTAACGTATGGAAACTTTTTGGGCTGATTTTCTCCTCCATCTCAGTTTGTTCATGAATACATTAATATTTTGGAAAGATTTAGGTTCCTCCCCCTCCCCGTCATCATCCTCAAACCTTCATCTCGCCGCACTTCTTTGCAATTAGGATTCAGGACGGCTGTCACCTTGGCCTCAGCGAGCTGGAGCTGCAGAGGTGTTCTGAGCTGAAGTATCATTAGCGCTGACATTATCAGCCGCCGCCTTGCAGGCTCTGAACTATAAAGCGTGCTGGCGTTCAAAGACGCTACCTTCATAAACAGAGTTTTGGGAAAGGTGGAGCTGGCGGTGTTGGAGAGAGGGAGAAAAAAAAGTGTTTGAGAAAGATTAGGTGATGGTGTGGCAAAACAAAAATGAACTCAAAGTTTTGAAATAAACCGCTTGTGTTTTTCATTTTTAGAGTCTTGAAGTCGGAGCAAGAAGCAAATACCGAGTCACATTTTCAACAACAAATCTTTGATCAGATTCTAGCAGGCGAAGGATGAAAGCATCTATGTTTACACTGAACAAAATATACAGTTAATGGAAGACAATGCAATCGCAATAAAGATAAAACACTGTGTATTGCTCAGGTACTCATCAAATTTGGTATTTTTTAAAGAAAGAAAAAGTCATTTTTGGAGCCACGAAGGAACGGCTTATATCTGTGATATCCAAAACTTTTGCCTTGGGAACTAAAACCAGCTAATTTAAAGTACTGGTGGGCCACATTGTGTGGTGCATATTTAGAAATGTTTGTGGGGAATTTTTACAATGTTTTTATTACTCAATGTTTTTGACCAATTTTAAGAAATTTTACAATAAAATCAGAAAAAAATGTGGAGATTCATGTTGATTTTGTAGATTTGTGAAAAGACTGGAGGGAATTATTGATGTAATTTGGAGTCTAGGGGGCCTTCATAAAAAGCTATGGTGACCCAGATTTGGCCCCCGGGCCTTGAGTTTGACACGTGTCTCACATGTATGTGCTAAATACACACCGTTAAATGTTGTGGTTCTATATCTTTTTATTTAAGGACTGTATTTCAGAACAGGCCTCTGATGCGTTCTTTTACATTTAAAGGAACATTCATATTTTCTGCTCGTCAGTTAAGTAAAGCAGGAACTTTGAGTTTTGTGTTATATTGTTGAATTTTATTCAGACCGTTTTGCATTATGTATTGACATATTTTCTTAATGCCAACTTGGCATTAAGAAAATAATGCCAATATGCAGACAACAATTTCATTTGTTGTCTGCATATATAAAAAGAGAAGCTGCCTTACTGTACTGCTGGAATCTGGTTGACTGTGTCCAACACATCTTGATTCTAGTGTGACTTTATTGAGCCGTTTAACAACTGTTACACTGTATTTTTCTACCAGGATACATTAAAATAAAGCAAAATGGTGTTTATGTCTGATGTCACAAAAATTAGAAAAAAAAAAAGTTCAAGGGTTATAAATAATTTCCCCAACGCTCTGTGTCTTTTGAAGCAAGGAAAGACGCTATTTTTTCCCCCCAGGAAGTCTGACAAAAAGCTATTTGAAAGCTGTAAGAACTGCAGCTGAGTGTGGAAGTGTGCACAGTGCCAGGATTGCTTGTTTATACCTGCATGAAGCCACCGCAGCTGTGAGACAAAAGTAGGATTACCAGAGCTGATTTAAATGGATTACAGGGTCTAAAAGAAACCGAGGACCACAGGACGTCTGCGCTGCACCGTAATATGTACACATACAAAACAAACGCTTAATGTTTGCCTCTATTTTCAAGTGAAATGTCACAAACTGTTTGTTCGTACAATTGTTTCTGAACAGCCCGTAAAAGCTGTGGCAGCTGGCAAATATGAAAGCAAAGAAGGGAGAAGGAGACAGACACGGAGAGAGAGACTAAGGGAGATTGCTGTGGAGAGTAAAAGTAAAAATCAATCCGCCTTGAAATGGTGCAAGATTATCGCTGACAGAACAACTGCTGTTTATGTGACTCGTGAGACTAAAGATGCCTTAACAGAAAGTTGTTTTCTCCAGAAATGACACCACCGTTCAAATTCATCTTTAAAGCCTTTTCTTGCTTCCCTCGAAAATATTAAGGTTCTGACTTTTCTTTGCAAGAACAGATTACGGTATTTTTTTTTTCGTCTTAAGTATTGCATATAAAGGAAGAATTGAATAAAATTTAGGGTTTCTAACCAGGATTGATGTGTTGTTCCTGCTTCTGGGTGTCTCAGCATTTCAGGTTCAACGGCGGCAGATAAAATTGTTGAAGTACCGATGAGCTCATGTCACCTCGCACTCAAACATTGTTGAATGTGTGGTCTACCTTGTGAATTGAATTCTGTTTTTTTGTTTTTTACAGTGCTGCACTTACAACAGAAGTCAAACTAAACCGTTTCAGGTCAGATAGGATTGCCAAAATGTGTTACTTTTGGTAAATGTGTGCCTCCAAAAGTTATATGCAGAAAGAAACACCAAGAGATCATCCAGCCATGATGACATGCAAGAAAGAATCAGATTCTGTGTCACAAAGATGAATATGTTTTGGTGAGAAATGTGAAAATCAGTTCATGTGTAAAAGCAATATACCTTATGAAGATGTGTTGGGAGAAGTCCAGTAGAAAAGTGTCATTATCCACAGTGAAACGAGTTCTGCCTCAACTGGCTAAAGGACCGCTCAGAATTAATTGCTCCAAATACAACCAAAAAACAAAGAAATGTGTGAAAATTCACTCAAAGAAGAAGAACTGTGGAGACATGTACTGTGGTTTGATGGAGACTTCTAAAAAGGTTGACAACAACACCTTCAATCACTTAAAGAGGCAGAATTCTGAATTTTCCAGGCACATAGTGCCATTTTACAGCACAATCAAGTACATATGTTACCTTCAGATTTTATAAAAATGCTATATGTGTCAAATATGACTTAAGAGAAATTTGACTTCATAATTTAACGGCTTGAAATTGAGCCTCTGTTTCTTTAAGAAACCCCTACTCTTTCCAACACTTCGCCTCCAGGAAGTCATCACAACATCGCTTCTCTACTAACCTTTTAACATTTTTACCAGTGTCACACTGAGAAGTAGCTCCTATAATGAGCTCAGCAGATGCCCAATTACACCAGGTGTTTGCTAATTGCTGCTGGCTAGTCTGAAGGAGCCGAGTGGGGGAGGGCCGCTGCTCTGTGAGGCGGAAGCTTGGAAACTGCAGGTCAGAGGAGGAGCTTCGCCTTGAAGGCGGAGCTAGGTCTCACCAAGCGTTTTGTATCACATGAATGGTTGTCACGGGAGATTAAACGATTTCTGAAACATGCATGAAAGAATCAAGGCAACACTCCACATATATTTTTGATGTGTTAACCTTATAACTTTATAATTATAATATGATGTGAATCTAAAAAAAGAAATAATAAAATAGCATAATACTGCCCCTTCCATAATTTGCTCAGATAAGTAGCTGAGGGGGTTGTAAATGAGTTTTTACTAATTTTGGTGTTAATGACATCAACACAGCTGAACTAAAGGGGGCAACAATGAGACACCCTCTAAAACAGAAGTGGTGTTACTGTTGGGAACCTCTGACATCATTTCCCTCCCATCTCTCCACATTCCACCGCTTCAGGATGAAATGTGGGATCCTGTGCAGGTCTAGAGGATCGCAGTTCTTTCACAATCTGTTAAAATGAATTTGTGATGTTTATTTATATGCATTTCAAATTTTGACATTCCTCTGTGCAAGCATGAAACACCAAAGTGATTTTTCAGCTGCTTTTGTGCCAAAAAAATAAAAAAATAAAATAAACTGCAATGGTAAGATTGATCTTTCTTGCCTAGTTAGCTCTTATTTGACGGGATTATGTCTGCGCTGATGCAGAGGAAATGAATCTGTGACAGAGTCGAACCTGACTGGAGCCAGCTGTTACCTGCAGCTTGAAGCCGCTGCTTAAATCATTCAGATTACTACTGAACCGTAGAGTCACTCACTCACTGAGTGACTCTCCTCATTGGCCAACTGCTGCTTCGCTGCGGGTGTTGGGGGTTGAGGGGTTCCCTGGAGGGCCGAGGGGAAAAAAAAAAAATCTTCTCATCGCCATGGCTACAGGGACCGGGGATGACAGCGAGAGCATTAATTATTTTAGCATCAGAGGCGACGGAGGCTGATGCCTGGTGGGACAGCGGTGAGGGCCAATAGTAATTAACCACTGCCTGCTCTCACGTGTCACTTCCTGTGTCCCGGGTGTGTGCGCGAGGGGGTGTGTGGGGGGCGTTTGCGATGTTCTTGTGTAATTACTCCGTTTTCAATTTCTCATCTTTGCTCTTGCTATTTTGATTACTGCTTTGGTAAAATGGTTTAAATATATGCTTGGACAAAGTTTGTTCTCTTTTTGGTACAACGCCTCACATTTTCCTTTTATGTTTTGAAGTCTGGTTAATAGAAATAAATATTTTATCCTTCTAAACATTGCCCTGAGCATGACTGCGCTTTATGCAGCTACCTGTGCTGCAGTGCTAATTCTACCTAACAACAGGAGAAAGCAGCAAGTATTTTGCACAGGTTTGTTTCTTGGTCTTTATATCCAGCAGGGCCCCACAGAGTGAGGGCCTCAGCCACCTGCAGAGCTGCTCTACGTCCCTGGAGAAGTGCACACTTCCTGACTCAAGGTGTTTCTATGGGAACTATACAGAGCAGAAAGGTGGTGCATCTTCAAGGGGAAATCAGTAATTTAAATCAGTATATAAATTATCTGGAGCTGCTGGCTGGTCTCCCGGCACTGAAACATTTCCTCCTTTTTCTGCAATTGCTTTAGCTTACACCTCTAAGGGACAGCAGAGTCCTGAGGACTCTACACGAGGGCTGACCACCTCTCGGGCCCTCTTCAGAGGAGTTTCCGTCCAGGAGATCTGTGCCACTGCTCAACTGCTGGCTCATTCAGTGCTCAGCTTGGCATCACTGGCAACAAGCGCCCATCAGTGACTTGTATTGTAAACAGTCGGTCTTGGGTCTGCATCGCAATCCGTAGTGAGACATGAAACAGATGCTATGAGAGAGAACTTTAGGTTACTTTTGTAACCCCGGTTCTCTGAGTAACATGAATGAGTGTCTCACCTCCTTACTCATTCGTAGCGAGGAAGAGTGTGTGAGTTTTTGAATTTTCTGTCTGTGCAGGGCCAGTCCTATATATAGGTGCCGCCACGGGGCACTGACAGACTAACCCCCAGCCAATCAGGACTGGTGGCGTGTAATTGGATCTTCTGATGAGGTCACGCCCAGGGCGTTTGTTGTGACTTCTGTACACTTCTCTACAGTGTTTAGTGGGATGACAGTAGCTCAGGATAGATCACAGGGTCAAAAACATGCTATTAAGGATGAGACTGAACATTTTAATTTTTTGTTCAAGAAACCAGCAACTATTTTGCAGAAAGTAGTGCAGTCCAGTGCTGACTGATGCTGTCGGAGGACCCTGAAATCTGCAGGACCTATGCCATTAGGATTACGATGATATACTTTTTCTACATACATCAAATATATATTATTGTAAAAACAAATCACAACTTTATAATGAAATTGTGAGTTTTTGTTATTATAATGACATAGAAGTCATTACTAAAAAACAAAAAATCAGCTCCACTAAGCGGCTGACGTCGAGCTTCGCTCCACAATACTGCAAACATTGAGACTAATCTGGACAACGCAATATCCACCCAATGGAGAACAACAGCTCCCCTCCAGCATGTTTTATTCAGAGATGACATCATGCTGCTGGAAGACTTTTGGATCACTCCTCAGCGAAGGTCATGTGGTGGAGAGATACAAAATAAAAGGGAAAAAAAACAACAAGTACGGCGATGAATGGCTGAAGCCTCTCGACGTGTTTTTATTTACAGCTTAGCATTTCTTATTTGTTGCTTTTCTCCAAGCTCGATCCAGAAATGTTCTCGCACATTCTGTGTCCGCCCACACACACACTGAGCACACACGCTCCACCACCAAACAGCCATGTTTCCTGCATGGACTCGCACAATGTCGATGCACATGCCGAGTTGCCCCACAGAAACTCTTGGTGCCGCCTGAAATCTTCCAAACCGCTTTCCGCCCACCCACCTCCTGTCTGTATCCTCTTCTGAAGAGTCCAGTGAAGCTTCATTTGCTCACTTTTTCCAATTCAAGCTCGTCTTCTTGATTTATGGTGCCGACGTTGCATGTCTCACTTGTGGAAAACAATCCCAGGTTAATTTGTGTATCTCCACTTGATAAGAGGTGAGGGAGAGCGGAAGGGGGCTAGACTATAAAGACCACGCTTTTCCCTATTCTGATCTTCTGTTCTGTTTGTTATAAATACGGCAAGACAACAACTCCCTACCTGCCTGCACTACACTTTCACATGTTCGCTACAGTTCAGTTTGATGGGGTTAGGTCTTTCAGACATAAGCTTTTCTTTCCGAACCTGTTGTACATGGATCATGGAAAGTTATATTGAAGGCCATGAGAGTCATGGAAAAGTCATGGATTTTGTTTTCTCTATATATCAGTGGGACACCCTGTTGTAGAAATGCTCTCCTGAACACGCTGGAGCATAAAATGGCGTACCAAAAGTCAAATTTGTATTTATTTTTTTTTTTTCTTGGAGTAAATGTTCTGTACAACTAATTAAAAGCTAAAGTAAAACCAGCCTGTTCAGGATGAAAACTGCTTGCCGTTGAGTCATTTTCCATCTTATGTCATTTCACCGTTCTCATGCGTTCAGGCCGTCTCCCACACTGAAGTGTTTAATTCAGAACGCCTAAATAACTCCACGTCGACTTTTCTAATCTCTCCTCTCAGCTGCTCCACTATCTGCCCTTCACCATCTGCCATTCATTTGAATGAATACTGCAGGTAGTTAGCCTGCAGTTTTGTTTATCACCGTCTGAAAATATGCCACAGGTCCTTTGGATTTTGTCTCCAAATCTGAGCACTCTGGGGAAGATGCTATCAGGACATAAAACCGCCATCTGCTGCTCTTTTCAACACAGAGTTCGTCACAGAACTGCAGAACTGGTCAATTTTTTGGTCACAAAACATTAATTAGGAGATGCATCAGTCAACTGAGGACATAAAACATTCGAGGAAGTTTCTGAAAGATAAATTTGCAACAACAAAAGTAGGGAAATGTCATTTTTACTTTTAGAAATTGTCACGCACAAAGCAGAGAATTTTGCCATCATGTAAAGGCGTCCATTCAGGACGAACAAGCTTTCGTCGTTACTTTTTCTGCTCGTGCATCTTAACCACATGCATCAAACTCCAGGCCAGGGGGACAAATACGGCCCACCATAACTTTTTATGTGGCCCTCTAAACTCTACCGGGACACATAAGACAACAGTTATGTGCTTAAATTTTAAATGTAGCAGTTTTTATCTGTATACAGCCAAATTACACCAATGTGAAAAGATGTTCAATACTATTTAACTTTAAGTAGTGCTTATTAAATATAAATTTTTAAAACATTTTTAATGGGTAGTTTTATCGGTATGTTCTGCCACAACCGCCCTTTTGACGACATTCGTAATGTCGAAATGGAAAGAGCTTGACATAACCGTTTTCTTCATCTGCTGCTCTCTAACATCATTATTGGCCCTGCCGCCACTCGTAGCAACACAGACGATAATCACACTGTAGTTTAGCCTGGCGGCCAGGTACAGATGACAAAGTCTTCATCACGCAGGCTTTGCAGTCAAGCACACGATAGTGTGGACAATGAGGTTTAAATCTAGATTGCCAATGTTTTTCTGGGGTTCAGCTTGCAAAGCTACTCAGACTCAGCTGCATGGTTGTTTTTCTGCTTTTTAAACTGATAAGTGACGCAGCAAGATGTCAAAATAAAAGAGAAAATGCGTCCCGGTGTACCGTCTGGCGTCTACAATCTGCAGACCGACTTCTGCATGATTTTTGTTTGAAATGCTGCGTCCCCTCAGCAGACGTTTCAGTTTGCTTTCTGCAGACGCTTTACATCGATTCCTGTCCTCTTCCTACACAGTAGGCATCTCTGCTTGAAAAACAAGAAAATAATATTCATAAGAAAATATACATTTTAGATATACAAGCATAACAGCAGAAGTCCAAAGTCATCTCACTGTTTCTTTTAGGGTGTTCTTAAGGACATTACAATACTAGATGGTGTTGGTTTGGATATTCCAATATAAAAAAGAATAAAAACCTGCAGCAACATAAACATTCCTCTTGGTTTAGGCTGTTCAGTGTCAAGTATTTAAAAATTAAAAAAGAAAAATAATAACTTCCAGATGCACGGCGATGGAGAATGTAATATGTTTGTGTTAGAAGTTGAACATTCATCAGCGAAGGAGAAAGCATGAGCAGCAAAAAAATTAATCTATCCAGCATGTCTGCGTTTCTATTGATGAGATGCCACGAGGTAAAAATGGCTGGATGCTCAAGGAATAGCAGCAGGTTTAAAGAAAGTCAACTAAAGAAGAGAAGCCCTTTGATTCCATGTGAATCAAGGAACTAGTTTTTGTTTTTTTAATGAATATACTTTCTTTGTTATTGTCCCTCAGGACTTTACCGTTAAAATCCGTGTGTGTCTGTGTGCGACCACATGCTGAGCCTCGTGTGGTAAGCACACTGGGATTTTGGCATAAATACTTTAGGGTGTGTTTGATAAGCCTGGCCTACGGAGAGAAAACACACCAAAATAACAATGCAGAGGGGGATTTACTGTCGAAAGAGGAAAAATATCGTCAGGAGACAAAGACAGGAAAGAAAAGAATATTGTATCTGGCATAGATTTAGCTGATTGTGTGCGCTTAGAGCAGGTTGCTCTTTTGTCGTCGCATAACATTCGAAAAGTCAGAATTGCAAATGTTTACTTTTGTCTGTTTACCCAAGACAAACATTTTCCCCCTTCACTATTTAATATTGTTGTGGTATTTTGATTTGTTCTTTCATAAAAAAAAAAAAAATCATCTTTAGCAGGATGTTTTAAAATCCATCAATTCATATCCAAATCCTTTGACAACCAATGATTTCAAGTAATATTTTATCCACTGCTCTCTAGTCAGACCTGGTAGTGAGATACATTAGACTTAAACAGAGAAGCCTACAGATTATTATTCATTCCTGCCATTAAAAAAAAAAAATCACACCTGTTTGATTAGATTGCAGTTTATTTACATGTAAATACACTGGTTTTCACATGCAAGCGAACATAGTGGGCTGTCAGCTGAGCAATAAACAGGACAACGTCACAGGCGCAGTTGAAGCCAAGGATGTAATAAAAACAATAAAAATTTGAATTTGTTTTTGTCTCGGTGACATTAAATCTGCTCCGGTTTGCTTCAGGTTGTGTTACCAAAATGTGTTTATAAGTTCAGCGTCACAATTTTGTCAATCTCGTTCAGCATTTTAAATCCTGCAGCTGACTTTTTGCACAAAAAATATAAGTTCAGTCCATTTACCATTTCCATTTACAAACCCTTCGTTCGGCTTTACCACTTTAAGAAACCGTCGATACGGGCCTCTCACCACCCCCAGTTGGGGCGGCACAAAGGCAACTTAACCGTTTGGCAGTAAGCTAAAGGAGTCGCTATCCATTTCAAAGATCTGTGTTGCTTCAGCATATCCATGTCGTTCCTTATGAAAGCTAAACTCCTGCGCAGCATGATGCTGCTGCCGCCGTGCTTCACAGTCGGGATCAAAAGGTAAAAACTTCAACCCCAACTCAACTAAAACTGAAAAGTTAAATCCACTGAGGAGAAAAATAAAAGCTTGTGTGCCTTTCTACGCAATGCAAGTAAACAGATGTGCCAGAAAAATTTTTTGTCGTGTCCCAAAATAAAATAAATAAAAAAAATTCAGTGCAGCCTGATTCAACAAGAATCTAAAGTGCATGTGGTACAGTTCCAAATGAATAGAAAAGCGACGCAGCAGCATTAGCATTAGCGTAACATCTTTTTATGCTGCAGAAATGCAGCTCAGATATGCAGTACTGTGTCAAGGGTATTAGTTTCTGAATGACTCAGTGGTGAAATGTAAATGTTATTTTAGTGTAATTTATGATTTATAGTAATTAGAGGCAGGCCCTTCGAGTGTCTGTTCTACTCCGTTAATCACTGCTCAATTATGTGTAAAAAATATAATGATCCGACTGTTTAATTGTTGCAAGAAGGGATTAAGGCACTGAGGAATCCCGCCTTGTCGACGCAAAGCTTCTGTAATGTTCAAAAGAGGGGCATATACATGCACGTAAAATATAATTGTATAGGAAACGGCGATTAAATAAAGTAAGCAAACAGAAAAACCTCAATTTACTTGAGTATATCAGGAGTTCCTCCTCTATTTTAATCTATATAAGAGTCCTAAAGATGGATGGATAGCTGTGTGTGCATGCGTGCGTGTGTGTGTGTGTTTTGGAGGAGGGGGTCTTACTGAATAATTCAACTTTTCTGTCCAAATTCTGTGGTGAAGCCAGCCAGAAAGAGGACAACATGCAGTGGGGGTGTGTGTGCGTGTATGGGTGTGTGTAAGAGAGAGGGAGGTCAGAAATGTTAGAGGGGGGAGGATTTAAATGGGATTTTTTTTTTTTTGCCTTTGCCTTTGCTATAAGGAAGTGCAGTAGAGATGGCACTGAAAGTGGGTCAAGGAAATGGGTGAAGGTGAGTGTATCCCTCAATAACACACACACACACACATTTTTACTGAAGGTCTGGAGAAAGCCCAAAATGATGAAGAGATCACCTCAAACAGGGAGTTTTATTTATTCATGGTGTGAGAAACGAAAATAAATGACGCATGTTTGTGCAGTCCGTCTTTTTTGTTTTGTTTTTTTTTTTACTCCCACAGACGTGACAACCGTTTCGAGAAAAAAAAGAAAAGACTCAAGCAGAATTTCTAGATTGGAAACAAACTTGTCAAGATTACAAGCTAAAACTCCTCCGTGGGCGTTTGTGCATCTTTGGACTGGAATGAGCGACGCATCATCCGTAAAAACGCCTGCAGCACTTTTCCACGGGAATATTATTTCCCTACGTGTATCCGCGGAGATCAGCAGCAGAGGTTGGTGTTTACCCGTGTCGTGATTTAAATGTGCTGTCATGATGCCGAGCACAGAGATGAGCGAGGGGCCCACAGGAGACCTGGAGAAGTATTGTGACACCTCGGAAAAGTTGTTTTCACACCTTGAAGCCTCCCTGCAGCCGGATGAGCCTCGAGAGACCCCGAGATTACAAAAGCTTCGGCGACAAACGATTTACGACGGATGTACGAGTGATCGATCTGTGTGGCAAGTTAGGAAATATGGTATTACTGATAAACAGACACAATTTATGAGTTGTGTTTTAATCACAGCTTGATCCTCGCCTTCTTCCCCCTCCAACTCGGGATCGGATGATAAAACTGAATAAACTATAAAGGAAAAAGCAGGTATATCAAAAGGTTGGCGTAGTAGAAAAACTGAGGCGTCTCAGAGTCCACAAATAAAATGCCTTTAAAAACAACAAAACCTAAAAACATTTGAGGAAATGCAAAATCCATCAGGTTTGAACCTCAAGCCATGACAGGACATAAAATGTGTTCTTTTGCACACAGTTAAAAACTGACTTTTCTGCATAAAGATTTTTAGCCCATTTGCAGGCTGGATTCTCTGTGGATTTTGCTTTCCTGGCAAAGTTTCCCCCTGAAAACCTGCTAAGTCCAGTGGTTGGGCGCCAGGGCAGTCATTCGTCCAGCGGCCCGTTGTGTGTGTGAGTTGAAAAATGTTTAAAAACGACAGGAAATTTTTAAATATCACTTGATAATCACGTGTTATTAAAAGATTGGAAGATTAACACCTGAACACCAACTATAAAATCTTAAAAAATGCAAACATTTTAAAAAGACTTAAATAAATAAGCAATGTTTAGCCTGGTGGGGGCTCAAGTAAAGCCTGGTGGCCCGCCAGGCTTATGATACACTGAGGGAAACCCTGTTTTATGGCTTTTCTCACAATTATCATGCCGTTATCTGCATATAATTTTTTTTGACGAGCTAAATGTGGCACTGCTGCAAGGATGAACTAGAGTTACTGACGAACACGTCTTATATCTTGGTGGACTTTTTTTCCCCATGTTGTCACACGAGGAGGCAGTAGGACTGCGCAAGTCCATTAAACTGAAAATTAACGTAAAAAGCTGTGAATCAAATAACTGAATTATCTCTTACATGCCACCAAATTTGGCAGAGGTCTGGTAACGAGACTTTAGTGTTTTTGATTCAGGGTCGAATCTAAAATGTGCAGAACAGTAAAACTCATGAGAACTGGAGCTGGAGACACTAATCTAAAAGTATAATCATTTTACTATATAAAACCCTATGAATTAAAAATAAAAAAAAAAGACAATTGGGGGAAAAAAGTAAACTGACAATCCTAATTGACCTAAAACAAGAAAATTTAGAATGATTTAATGTCAGAGTGAAAAAGAACGGTTGTCTATTTATGTAAATATCTCGGTTCAATAGGTTGCATACTGAAATTTTTATAACGGGTCATCATAGGCGCTGCATAACAGTATTAGATTCTTAAAAACGACACGTTGAAGTTGAGATACTCTGTCAAATAGCTTTGGTTATCTAAAAAAAAAAAAAAACCTTTTAAAGCTCGTCCGAGGCATTTGGTGGTTTGCAGTGACAGAGGGTGCAGACTGTGGGTGCAGCAGGGAGACGACAGGTTCTCCGTGAATGAAATGTGACAACGTTGCAACCTTGAATGTGGCTCGGCTGCTTCTCACATACACTGACGCCTTGAAATTTCCTCAACGTTTCCCGGAGGAGCTGAATGTGGGAATGCAAATGTCCCAGTGTCAGTCAAATCAGATCGGATCATGCCAGCTCCCCACAAAACTGTTTAGTCAATACGAGACACAAAGCCAAATGCACGTGGTATTGATATCTGGATGGGAAAACTCCAACATGAATGTTTAATCTGTGCCGTCCTTAGCTTCTTTTTGAAGTGCCTGATTATTTCGAGCTACAGGTAAAAGCACTTGTTTGAAAATATCTCAACCCAGAACTCATCTGAATGTCTTAACCTACAAAAAAAGATGAAATAACCCTTAAATGTTTTGATTGACAGCACTTAATAATTTTAGAAAAAGAAGAAGAAAAAACTACTATTTTGAGTTAATCCCAAATGATAGTTTTGAACAACATGATCAGAGGCAGTGCCTAATTTACACTTTAAATGATTATTAAGCTAATTAGTCTCCAGGATTTTCTAATTAATAATCTTTAGCCTATTGTTTTCCTGCAGTATGAACATAACAACATGGAGGGTAATGTCTTCTGAAAGTAGACATTACTTTCAGAAGATAAATGTGTCTCCAGCATGACAGGTTAAACAAAATTTCCAAAGCCCATTAAGAAACATCTGCAGCAAAGAGTGGAAATCTGAAGCGTTTGTTACGTCTGCCTGAAAAATCAGGTTGAATGAGACAAAGGTTGAGCTTTCGGCAGCAAACACTGCAGAAGGGGCGTCAGGTGTAACAAGGGTGAATTTGTGGGAAAGTAACTCATGCTTATTGTAGGGGAAAAGTATAGTAGGGGACCTGATATGCTGTGGGCAAGTTTCTCTCCTTAATATCTTGGAAAGCTTGTCAGGTTTTACTGAAAAATCTGATGGACTCAAGTAGAAGGCTGAAAATAGATCCTGATCTTTCAACAGCATAGAAATCCAAAGCAAGGCAACACAGAATCAGTTCAGTAAAAAACATAAACCTTTGCCTATAAAGTTTATGACACAGGATCCAATTGATCCCAAGAACATGTTGAATGAGAAAACGTTACTCCTGCTGTTTGCACCCAACTTAATCCCAACGGTGGTTTTTCATTAAGTATTGCCAGCAGAGACCAATAATAGTGTTGCCTAAAATTACTCAAATTCATTTGTATCTTACCTTAAAGACGACATAATTCTGCTTTTTCCATCCTAAAAACACAGCTGGCAAAAAGTTGAACAAAAAATGAACCGTTGAGATTGATCTGGACGTCATACATCATCGGCCATTTTATTTTATAGATTGTAACAAAGTTGAGAACTATAGACTAAAGCATACTTAAAGGTTTTAAAAAAAAATTTTCAATGGCTGATCGGGCTATGGCCGTCCGTCTTTCAGTGTTCAGACAGTGTAACCATGGCAACGCACATACCAGCATTATAAACATTATGCAGAGTTTAACTTTCTATAATCACTGCAAATAGGAGCATTAACCAAAGCAACATGTTTATATTATGCTGGAATTTGATTGCAAAGCTCTTCAGAGAGCAACTTACTCAACGGGAATGTCAACGGGTAGCGATTGCTTCCCATTGACATTCTTGACTCTCCCTTCTGTCAAAGAAAAATAAAGGTTTCTCAATAAATTGTAAGCTTTTAATTAAAAAAACGAGCAAAGACTTTCTCAAGAGGGGCATTTAAGGCAGAAGGTTTAAAGAAAAACAATTGCTCATTACTAGAGATGTGGTAAATAATCACCCAGATTTGAGCCCCAGACTGGATTAACATTACTGGCTAAATGTGATTTTATATTGGCTCAGTCCCTGAGAGAAATATACTTCTGTTCTAATGGGCCTTTTGTTGTGATGCTCAAAGAAAATATAGCAAATTGCAAATAATTTTCAATGCGGCAGGAAGAGCTCGTTTTTCATTGGTTGGTCAATCCTGGACCTATAGACTATAACAAAAACGTAAACAATCTGTGCAATAACAAGTTGATAAATTAAAGCAAGCAACTTATAATTGGATGTAATATCAAGAACAACCAAAGCAGCTTTGGAAATGATTTCAACATTTCCAATAACCAGAAACCAGCTACGTTCTGGTTATTGCAGAAAGTAGCTGGTGCTTCGTCCTGTTTCCCCATCGGCCACGTGGAAATATTGTAGAAAAATTGTTACTGAAGCAGCATCGTGTAATTTTTAATCAACTTTTCAGATAATAAAATCTGACAATCTACTAGAAAGGTATAGGTGGTTTTGCCCCGTCGTCGTACGGCGGTAGATTTTCCCACTGACCATGGCTCAAGTTGAACATCTCATACGCCGTTTGACAGCTGACAAAACTCATCCTGCTCATCCGAAGCTACTGAAGGCCTATGTGAAACCTCAAATATATCAGATATCTTAAGAGTTATTCTGGGGTCATGTTCTATACAAATTTCAGGAAAAGAAAAGTAAAAAAATTGCAGGACATTAATGCAAAGTTTTCAGATAATATGCAGTTGAAGTACATCACAAATTCACTTTGGACTTATGTAAATATTTTTCTCCACACCTTTTGAAAATATTATTTTAAAACACAACCTGAAGCATTATGAGACATAGATCATTGATCTGAGCCACAGTCAACCTCCAAAACATGGACCTACCGTTACAACATGCTTACTTTACATTCATTAAATCACTTTCCATTACTCATCCATTCATCCATTTTCTTGCTGGGGTCGGGAGGTGTTGGTGTCTATCTCCAGCTACGTTCCGGGCGAGAGGCTGGGTCACCCTGGACAGGTCGCCAGTCTGTCGCAGGGCAACACAGAGACAAACAACCATGCACACACACACTCACACC
>CAEGAG010135069.1:0-73219 GCA_903067065.1 Brachyrhaphis terrabensis
AAAAGCTAAGGTATATTACTAAAACTTTGAAAACTCTTTCTGTGTACCATCTGTATGTAGGCACATGCGGCTTATAGACAGGTGCGGCTTATGTATGTACAAAATGGTTTTTCCTTTGCAAATCTACTGGGTGCGGCTTATAATCAGGTGCGCTCTGTAGTCCGGAAAATACGGTAGTCCATGATTATTAACTAGTAGGGGTGTGTTTGGATTCTTGTTCTCATAGTGTTGACCTAAGGTAATGAGTAGATTCTCCAGATAAACTAATAAGAGTTTCTCTGGATTCTAAGTCTGTTCTAATTCCTGCTCTGGGTTGAGTGAAGTATGTAAACTAAATGTTCCTGTTCTGGGTTGCTAAGCAGAATAAGAATAGATCCTCTGGATGTTTTGTTCTAACTAATAGGTTTGATTCCTGTTCTGGGTTGAGTGAATACATAAACTAGATGGTCTTATTATAAGTATAGTGCTCCATAATTTATAAGCTAGACGTTAGTTTATTCATGAGAGCGGTCACATCCTCAACAAAGGTCAGAGCTGCTGTCTGGTGTGTGTGCGCTCTACCAACTGAGCCACTAACTACTCCAAGGTTTTCTTTTTCTTTTTTATTGTTAGCTGACTAATTTAAGTGTCAAGAGATAATTTCTTGTTTAACATTCAACACCAATAAAAAAAAATGCACTGATTAATTGTTCAAGTGAGCAACATTTACCTGACCTTGTCCTGTGATCCATGTTTTGTGGTTTTAACTTTAACAGGGGAGACAAGGGGGGTAACCCCGTAACTGTCAGTCCCAGAATGCTTACATGTTACAGAATTGGTCCATGAGGAAACCTGTGACCTCATGACAGTTAAGGGGGTTTAAAAACCATCCAACTAAATATTAATCACAGACAAGAAAGGTACTGCACTCCTCTTTCCTTAAACCCAATCTTTATTTCTCAGAATTATTCAATACCACTCTCTGACATCTGACACGATTCTTAATCTGTGACTCCTGTTAACTGCAACTACCTCCTTGCACGCACATTTACACGCAAAACTGTTGCTGACCGCTGAAATGAAGATGTGACTGACTAAATTACCATAGAGCACACAGCAGAGTGTCTCCTAGAAACCTCTTTATCCTCTTTTCCCTCCCCCGTCCCCTCTGTGACTGATGGGTTTAATTAACAACTGGTCCTCTGTCCCGGCCAAAAAACTGGGCAACTGAGTTGACAAGTGGTTTAGGGGGGGTGAGGGTGGAGGGAGGTGAAGTGGAGACATGAAAACAATCCATAGCCCACTTTTGTGTGCATGTAATTAGAGATATGTGGGATTTGTGCCAGAAAGGTTGCCGGTGTGACGGCACTGTTTTCAACAAGTATTTTATGCCGGAATAACAATGACAAACGTGTCACACATTGTTCAGAATGCATGCTGGTGCCAAGTGTATCGAGAGCCACTGTGGCCCCAAACTGCATCTACAGTTAATCACAAAATGATTCACACCCCTCCCAGAATGAGCAATATTTCAATTTGAACAATAGATGTCCTCTGTTTGGAAGTAATATGAAAAGTTTTTAAACGGCTCAACCAGAGTCCGGATCGTTAGAGAGATGATGGCACAAAGACCTTTAGAGAAATGGTTGAAATACCAGTAAATACATGGAAGACACTGGTCAGGATTTGATTACTGTAAAGCAAATGTTATGTTTTCCCACTCATTAGAGAGAATGGCGATAACTTTAACATGTTGTTTTCTAAAAATAAATGGAAGTTAAAAAAAAGGTTTTTCCCTAAAAATGTATCCCGTTTTAACTATTTGCAGTGCACGCATTTAGTTAACTTTATCTGTCAGTTCTTTTTATTTTTTGTTAAATGCAACAAATTAATTTCTTCTTCTTTTGAGTTACCAGTGTCTTTTGGAGCTGCAGCTGGAATCAGACAGAAGAGCTCCAGCTAATTGCTGTCCTTATATGGCTGGCAAACCTCCTCAGGGGGTCGTTCTATTTGTTTGCCAGGGGAAGGGAAAATTTGGTCTTATTTAGTTTAATTTTACCATTTCTTTAATGTTTCTTCTTTTTGGAAGTTAGTTCAGTTCTAATATTTGTTTAATTTAAAGATTTAGTAATGTGTTGACCAGTATTTGTTTAAGTTCTTGTGTGTTTAATTACCCCTTGTGTGTTAGCAGTGGTCTGATCAGCCTCTATTGAAGTTCTCCTCATGTTTGTCAGGTCAGTTTTGTGCTTGAGTTCTTTGTGTCACTACCTGAATTGTAATTTGTTATGTTGACCTCAGTTTTGGGCCCAATTCATCATTGTTGAATTATTTTTGTAATAAATTAAGAGTATTTTTTGGAATCCATTCAGCGTCTCTCTGGCTGGTCTGTGAAAAACCCTCACAGAAATATATAAATCCAATAGTTGTACAGTAATCACTATGTTGAGATATTTTTGCAGTTATTATCTGCTGTTTTTCCAATTAAATATAAAAAACATATTCCTGGAAAAAGTGCAACAAAATTAAAATTTAAGCTACGTGTGTTTTCTCCAGCATGAGTTCTACCAGCTAATGTGGAACTGTAATATATTTAATAATATGAATCAAACTGTGGAAAATAACAAAGATGCTAACATTACTATGCTAAAGAAAATGAGCTAAAACTGCAGCGGGTGTTTCAGGATGTCAGTCCACCAAGAGGTTTAATCATTTGTTTGAGCATCACCTATTGTACATTTCAGTTTTAGTTTTTTTTTTTTTACCTTAAAAAAATCACTATCCTGTGAGCCTAATCAAACAATTCTTGTATTTTCAGTTGATTTTCTTTATAAAAGAGATAGATTTTTCACTCCCCCTGAACTAAAATCATGACATGCTTCTCAAATTGTCAGGATTTCGGAGGTTGAAATGCTTTTGATGAGAATTTTAGTAACTATGCCAGAAGGAGTGTGAACTTTAGCAATCAAAACTCAATTTAAGGAAGACAGTTTCTGTTCTTGCTTCCTATTATGAAATTGCATTATTTAATCAAGGTGACCAAACACAGGCATGGTGGTGGAATTGGCAGCAGGATCCTGGGTTCCTCTCACACAGAAAACCCTCCTGTATAGACTGGTACCATATAGACTGGTACAGCAGGTATAGACTGGTACAGCAGGTATAGACTAGTACAGCAGGTATAGACTGGTACAGCAGGTATAGACTGGCACAGCAGGTATAGACTGGTACAGAATACTAAACTGACCACCAGAAGCAACATTTCTCACAGTGTGAATACCAGCCTAAGTCCAGTTATCCGCAGGAAGCAAAATATTTTCTTTAGTTTCATCATATATTAACTCCAGTCTATACCTTCCTCAGGAAGCATGGAAATGGGGGAAAAAAATTAATGGCATGCTTTCTTCTGCTTTCTCATCACTTTTCACATGTTTAGATAATTTCACCAACAAAAGACGCATGTAAAAAGCTTCCCTTAATTATAATAAAAACAAAAAGTAGATCTGGTTCTAATCTTTCTCGGGTCATCTTCCCTCCGGTGGCGTCTGAGCCGGCGTCATCATCCTCTCGTCCCGTGTTATTATTGTGTGTGTCTGCTGACCCGGGCCATCGTGCCATCTGCTCACACTCTATTGACGCCGAGATTAGGGGTGTAGGCCACGACAGCAAAGGGAAACACATGTTCAGACCAGAGAATTACTGTCACCCAAAGGTGGCCGCTTAGATTAGACCAACAGGCTACGATGGATGCAACGTCAACAGCCACGGCTCAGACAGGAATCTGTCTGCCACCTGATTTCCAAGCTGTGTCCACCAAATTAATACCAGTGCTGTCAATAACCTCCCACCCACTCATCCTGCTCTCCACATACTCATCTTTTTATCTCTCCAGAGTCAACATCTTCATTCTCACTTTCAAGGCTTTGAATGTTCCACACCACAGACCAAGGGCTTCTAGTTGGATACGATAGACTTCAGCAGTAAACCTAAATGTCCTGATTGTTGTTATTGGTCAGAGAGGTAGAACACATTTGTTAAACTACTATAAATCATTTCATACTGTGAAATTTAAATTCATGTGTGAAGAGTTTCTATTTTACCAAAAGGACCGTTTAAATATTCGGACGTGAAAGTGTAACGGTGGCAGACAATCAAACTAGATATTGTGATTGAGTCTGCAACATTTTAATTTAATAATTGTTACAAAGTAACTCAGTTAGCAGTATCGCTACACAGCCGTTAGAGAAACAGTACACAAAACACCCGTTCCACAACCGTCGTCACCCAGCAACGGTGGAGAGATATTGACCCCCCTCCACAACCACGTCAAACTGCGACACAACTAGTAAATAACACACACAAAAATACATAAAACAGTATTAATTTACCTCAACTATTCCATGAAAATGGCTTGTGCGCCACAAAAGCATTACATTTCCACAAAATGTGGGTTATTATTCTATTGAACTGTTCAAACTGATAACTAGTGTGATTAGATACTTCCTTTTTGATACATGGAATTCTGAAAAAAATAAAATGGAGGGAGTGAAATACTGATATCAGCTTTGGACCATCGAGATCCAAGGCGGTTCAGGACCACAACTGCCCTGCTAGCATCTCTGTTGCTCTGACCGTTTCACTGGCAGTGCAGATTTATTCCTAAAAGATATGTTTATTGAAGATAGGTTTATAGTTTATGCATTTAAAGCCAACCAATCACACCGCGGGCGTGATTGGTATTTAATTTCACTTAGGAGAGGATGGGTCAGGAGGGACGTGGGTTAGAGCTGCTGCTGACTGACTAATCTGTTGTTAAGTGGTAAAATGTACAGGGACAAGTTCAATATATGAATATCTTAATAATTTTTTTCCTTAACTCATTAGATGTTAGTGAAATAGAGGCAAACAGTCTGTAGCTAAGCTAACTATGCTAAATGGTTGATAATCTCACACAGTCTATCCACCTCTCGGAGAAAAACTAATTGACACTCTTGCCTTTTTCTCTCTCTTATCTCTCAAACTTTTTGAAAACTTGATTTTCAAAAGTTTTTTAGTAGCAAAATAACTGCCACAGTCCTTCTTGTTTTCCACTGACTGCTGCTGAACACCGTCACCGTCAAGCGCTCCAAGCAGCGACAAACCATTTCATGCAGATCCAGGGGGATTCAGGACAAATATGGATGTGTGTTTTTTGGTCTGGGAGGTGTAACATTTAATTTTTACTTATAAAAACAATTTTAGAAAACACAATATGATTAATTTTGTAATTGACACGGCCCCGTTTTATTTAATTTTTATCAAGAAAAAAAAATTGTGGAGGGTCCCATGTTGGTCAGGGGCCCTTGGAATTGTCCTAACTTTTCCCCCCTATATGGCGCCCTGTTTATGTATCTGTGGTCTGTGTTAAAATATTGTCATTTATGGGGCCCTGAAGGCCTGGGGGCCTCATGGAGCTGCTGACTTAATTTGGATTAAACAGAAGTGCAAAAACTTGATATTCATTTTGATTGTGTTTTTTGATTTGTTGTTTTTAAGATTTGTTGTGAGTTTAAGTATTGTTTCACTGGCGATGTCTTCCCATAACATATAATTACCCAGTAATATTTTTACATTTCCTGTCTACTTAACATCTTCTAATACAAAAACACAGTGGACGACTGGTGGACCGCCTCGAGGCCCTGACCACTGGGTTTAGCAAGTTTTCTGGGGGAATCCCTGGATTGTGGTGAAGTATTTTAGCTTTGTAAGCTGCATTCTAGATCTGTTCTACTAGAAAATTCCATGTATATGTAAATATAAGTATAAATAATATGGAGTTACAATACACAGAATAAAACAGTGAAAAGGTAAAACTGTGATTAACTGTCAAAAGGTGGGGATCCAATTAAAGGGAACATTTTCTTGCACATTAGTTGTAAACAAATCTAACCAACAGGATTTCTCATCCTTAGCTGTTCCAAACTTTTGACTTTATCTAGAAATCTGATTCGGACCTTCCTTAGAATCTCTTCTTTAGGGTCCAAAGTCAGCCGCAGAAAGCTTCCCGGGCTTTGAAAACCCACAACTTCACAAAATCCTCAATGTGTGTGCTTAAAGTTGTCTTTGACCAAACCAACATTTTATTCTACCCCATGAGAATAAAAAACATGCTACAGTGCCTTCTGTCCCACTTAGGACCAGGTCACTTCCTTCATGTGAATGCATTTACCAAACGGGCTGAAACCCGCCACGCTCACGTCACGGCCTTCAGAAGGCAAACGGAGCAGGTGTCGGCCCAGGTGCTCCTGCTTGTTTCTACAGTTAAATTAACACTGTTGCAGGAATTGTTGCGAGAAAGAAGCGAGAAAGAAGACGGAACGTGTTTAAAAAGTGCATACTGAGTTGTTAAAAGAGAAAGTAGGCCAGATGGGTTGGGAGGCAAAAGGGTGACGATAAGGATGCTATAAGCTATTTGAGGTTCAATTCTCAGAAGGTACACCTACACTGGAAGAGTTTGCTGTATTCATTTCAGTTTGAAGTTTGTTTATTCAGGAAAAGATGGTTTATTTCAACACTTTATTTTTTTCTAAAACTGCCTCAACTTCCTGCAGTCACACCAGGCTGCTCGGTAGAAAGGTGTCAGGATGTTTGATAATGGTGAAGGAGCCAGTTTGGCCTGGAAGACCAATTATTTTAGAACTGTTAGACGAGCCTGCTGCAGCTGACCAGGGTGCAAAGAAATTACGTAATCGCTAAAGACATTTTAAACTGTGCTGCTAGTCACACAATGGAACTGTTGTTCTTGTTTCGGTTTTAGTGTGTGGACAAACTGACCTTCAGTATTTACACTCTGCCAGGTATTGGATCAACCGAGATCACACAGACCCACAATCGGCTCCTCAGCCACATCGTCGTAGAAGATAAAGAGATTTCTTCACCAAACTATTGTCAGTTCAGGGAGAATGACTGAAAGATAGAATCTGTTATCAAGGTCAGAGTTCAACACTGACAGGTCTGGATCTTTTCTTGGTTACTTCTTGGAAATGGAACATAAGGATTTGCAGAAGTACTGGCATATTTTAAACATTGTTCAATTGTGTCCTGTTACAACCACAAATATCAGTCTAGTTTGATATACTAGACACCAAGCAGAGCTTTTTCAATGTTTCTTCTCCAAACTGTGAAAAAATCTTTTCACCAAAATGTTAAATTAAAAAAATGGTAGCACTTTAATAGTATCTGAGTATTGTCTGAGCTACATTTTAAAGTTTATTTTTGTTTAAACAAAACAAGATTTTTTTTTTTCCCCCTTTCAAATTAAAAAATGTTCACTACTTTGTTAGTCCATCTTTGTTGTTGCAACGAGACTGAATGTGGAAAAACTCAAGGCGTATGAATACTTTAGCAGGATGATGTTCTACACAAAATACATTCAAAAACCATCAGAACTTCTCTTCTTCTATTCAACTGTATAGAAAATCTGACCTCAGAATGTGCACACTGGCACCTCACCAAACTAGACCTTCAGATGCCTCAGCAAAGACTTTTCTGAGGTGAATTATTTCTTCACTAAACTGTTGTCAAGTCAGCATCATCAGCTGAAAGCTAGCAGACACACATTTCTATTCTGTTGATTAAACCCCCTTTTTGTTTTTATTTGGTCAAACATCGTTGAGTTTGACGCTGCCTATGAAGATCTCAGACACCAATCAATCCACATGATGAGGCAGAGAGTCGGGTTATAAACAAAGACAGACCTGACTCACCTCCACCCTGCCTTGGGTGGGGTTTTCCATGCCATCCATTTTAATAGAGGTAAACCACGCTGGTGTGTGTCATTCATTCTAATGCTGCTGCTACGTTTACGAGAAAGGTGACGAGTAAAACACGGCTCTCACTTTGTGGTTTGATTTAAGTCAATTTTATCCGTTTCAGCGTGAGTGCATCCATATTACTACAGTAATCCGACTGCAAGCCGAATAAAAGCAGGAGAGTTGACTATGCAGGGTATGAAACGCAGCCCAGTTGCTCTGCAGGCTCTGATGTGTCTGCTGAACAATATGGACAGATCAGCTTTACTTCCTGGCACTGAATCCATTGTTTTGTTTCTGTGCTCTTTCATTATCATATTCTACAATTACGCTGTAAGCCTAATACTGTTCGGTTATTTTACAAACCATAACTGTTCTGCTAAAGACTTGTGTTATTTTCTCCTGAAATGTCCAATTTCCTCATTAGCTTTTGTGCAACAAGATGCTCTATTTTCTCCAGTCACACCCCCACGTTTGCCTCCTGAGAGCTGTGTGTGTGTGTGGGGGGGGGGGGGTTGCCAAAATAATGCTGAGGTGGATCCACACTGCTAAATGCAGAAACCCTCATATCCCCCTCCTCTCTAGCAGACCACCTGTTTGTGGCACCACCTGTTCTGAGTGTATTCTAAGATTTTTCCGACTTTCACTCAGTGTGTGGGCTGCATGTTGAAGCTCACTCACATGATTTCATTCCAAAATTAGAGTGTTTTCACACCTGATAGTCCTGTAGACTCGGTTGGATTGGAAATCAACGTTGCAACATTTTTTTTCCATTTCCAGCCGTTGTTTTTGTCCTTCAGTCTGCTCTGTGTCAAACCAACCAAACCCTTTGAAAAACCTGTTCCCCCTCCTCGCCTGTGGTGGCACTGCACTACAGGGAACCACACAAAAACCTCTGAAGACACTGACTTCCTTCATGCAATACCGAAAACAGTGGATTGGCGTCAGATTTTTGCAGTTTTAGGATTTTGTTCCATTCGCACCAAACTCTCCATCTAATCTGGCTAATCTTGAGCTACTTCGCTAAACAGAATGGATAGAAATGTTAGCGTTAAACTTTTAATATCGGAGCAAAACCTAGAAAAACTCCTGTTAGTTTACAATTCTAGAACAAACTTAGAAGTACCATCTAGTTTTATCAGAACAAGAATCCAGAGAAACCCCTACGGACTACTTATTATTAAACATAGGGAATTCATTTGTAGTTTAATGCTCTTTTTTTGTTTTCCTTTGATTTGTTGTTTTCTTGAATTGCCTTCTAATTTATGTAAAACACTTTGAATTGATTTGTTGTTGAAAATGTGCTATATAAATAAAATTACCTTACGTTATCTTAGAATCTAGAAACACCAACCTGACAGAAGCATGCATGTGACTGCAGCTAAAGGTGGGCCTTCGCAATTCTACTACATTTTGTGTTGGTAAACCAGAAACCTACCAATAAAAACAGCCTGAAGTTTGTCATTACTTTAACAAGGCGTGGGAAAAACTTTGTATCCAGGGTTGACTTTGTCAGATTTTAGCCTGAGGTTTGGCAGAGAAACAAAGCTCTTTCCGTACCTATTCTGTTCATGCTAATTATCTTCATCAAGTGTCTGCGTGTGATGACAGAGCTGACCTCCACGAAGGGAGCTAAATCCACGCCAAGCTGTGTCAAAGTCCCTTTTTCCCGCAGCCCTATTCATTTGAAAGGTTGCTTGTTTCATTAACTCTTCCCAGTGGAGCCCAGTTGATCATGTGGTTTAGTGGTTTAGTTTGGTCTGATCAGCAGCTGCTACTGCTTATCATGGAACTGACATCCATGTGGCAGAATATTTATAGTCCACGTCACAAAGGAAGAAGGAAAGAAAGAGAGAAAAAAACAACAACAACAAAAAAAACAGCTGACACTTTCACTTGTCAGCCGTGTCACTGGGGGCACTTCTCTTCAAAACCACAGAAGATAATGTTTGGAGGAATTCAGGAATTGTCACAATGTGTCGCAGCGATTTAATGTCAAAGCAGCCACAGGCGAACAAGGAGAGGACTAGAAGTCGTGTCTGAAGCGGGCTCTGTGGATGCCAGGTACTGTCGTAGCCCCAAATCCCCCATTCTGAACATTGAGTGTCTGTCAGAGTACGACTGACACACACACACACACACACACACCCACGTGTGTCTGGATCAGCTGACAATGCGGCACTGAGGTAACAAAAGCTCTTGAACAGTCACAAATTCCGGACACATTTGGACATCTTTAGTGGTTACAAAGTGAGCAGGAACATGTTGGTGAGGCTGAAAGAGCGCCACCTATCTCTTTTATTAGGTAATGCTGGTTTTAGACTAGTCTGCAAGTGAACCCCATGTCTTTGTCTGCAGCAAAAATTTACTATACGCAGAGCAATAAGCACTACTTAAATTAGTTGTTTATTTTCTTTGTCTAACATAAATATCAATTCTTCATAATGGTAAAAAAAAATCTAGATTTTTTTTCTGCAGCAGTAGAAATCATTTTCAGCACATTTTTCAATTAGATAAGTTTGTTGTTTCCTTCAAATATTTTAGTAGTGTTTTACTAAAGGTTATTATTTCAGCTCATCTCATTTTTGTTTGTAACTGGAAACAGCTAATAAACAAGAAACTAATCACTGATTGAGCTTCTTCAGTATCATCACCTCCATCCTGCTTCAGAAAGACCAAAACAAAGAATCCAAATCATTCAGAGGAAGAAATGTCAGGAGATCTTTACCAGAAAATATACAAAAATAATAAAAAATTTAAAAAATCACTAACAGACTGACTGAGGGAGAGCTCTATCAATGATCAATGTTTCCTGACACATTAATCAGGGAACTTTGTGGTTACTGATGCACATTCCACTTTTATGTTCCAGATTCCTCTCTCAGATCTATAAGTGAGGAACTTTCTCATATCTTATGAGGATGATAATGTTGTTTATGATGGCACCAATGACAAATCTAAGAGCCCAGTGATCTGCAAACAGCTCATTTACAATCAGCAGCCTGAAGTTCAACACCCCCAAACGCTTTAGAGGAGGAATTATCGCAGCTCCGCCTGACACACACGGACAGGTAAAAGTGACTTTCTAGCCTCGGTGCGAACTTTAAGACTTTCCCAGCAGAGTCTCTCCGCCATGTCTGCTTTACCTGTTGGTCGCTCCAGGTTGTCTGCGCAGATCCGGACGGCCAGCATCAGTAGCAGCGCTGCTGAATACATGTCGGCGGGTCGCGAAAGTAGTAAAGGTCCAGTCCGGCTCGCAACGACAAGCAAAT
Source organism: Brachyrhaphis terrabensis (assembly GCA_903067065.1). Taxonomy (NCBI): domain Eukaryota; kingdom Metazoa; phylum Chordata; class Actinopteri; order Cyprinodontiformes; family Poeciliidae; genus Brachyrhaphis; species Brachyrhaphis terrabensis. The sequence continues at coordinate 11,039 of CAEGAG010135069.1, forward strand.
CCTAGAGAGAGAAGTGTTGCCGCGGCTTGAGCGGCGGAGCGGCGGCTGAAGACAAGTTGTGGGGTGAGCTCCATTCAGGGGGGCGGCCGCCTGCTTCCTCCACAGCCCGCTCTGGGTGCTCTTCATCCGCAGCTGAGGGATTCAAAAAAGCCCCCCCACTCCCCTCCTACTACTTTTTCTTTTTTCTTTTTTTTTTTTTGACTGTCAGGCGAGGAGTTGGGAAGCAGAAATGTGAGCCAGCGGCGCCTCCATGTGGCGAGACTGCGCACCTGCAAAAACCGCAAGTTTACATCCACCGAACAAAGAAAACATTATTTTCTTACCGTCTGAAGTTAAATCTGTGGAAGTCCGTTTCCAACACTCTGTTAAAAAAATAAATAAATTCTCTCATTATAATGAGATAATTTATTATATTAAATGAAAAATAATAAAATAAATTATTATTCATAATGTAATAATTATAATTAATTATAATTATAAATAAGTATAATTATATTTATAAATATAATCATAAATATAATATAATTATATATAATATATATGTATTATTTATATTTTTTTAAATAAAAATATTTTTTTTATTTAAAAAAATAATATTTGTTATATTTTTTTAATAAATACTATATTTATTTTAAAAAAAAAATAGAGTGACGGAAACGGGCTTCCATATAAATCAGACCAAACTTCTCATGTTTTTAGCTCGCTTAGAATGACCTAAATTATTTCTATTTGCTAACAGCCACAATAATGAGACAAATAACATGGCGGAGAAGTATATTAACGTCTTCGAGATCATAAGTTTACATACAGAATGATTACTGTCTCTTTAAACAATGAGAGAAAGAGCAAATTATGACGTCATGACTCGTAAGCTTTTGACTGGTTAACTGACACATTTTGTATTTTATTATGCAGGTGCTAAAACATTGAATTTAGACGCTTTTTTTTCTTTTTTTTTTTTGCAACGTGTGTCCTGTGCAATAAACATGTTACCTCCACAGCTTACTTCTGTTTAAAGGAGGAGCCACCATGTTGAAACACAAAGTTGGCTTTAACTAGTCGGATTCGCTCCAAGTTTCTCAGTAGGAAATCTGACTTTAGAGGGTGTCCAGTTGATTTTTCAGACTGGAAAGTCGGAAATTCCCAGTTCCAAGTACAACTGGAACCACAGAGAGAAACAATTGAGGTAATAGAGATGTAATAGAGGCCTTGCTGGTCACAAGGTGTTCTGCTTCACTACAGGTTCCACTGATGGATTGCACATCCGGATTCTTTTAAAGAGAATGAAAGAGAGAGAGATAGCAGATAGAGTGTACCGCAAAAAAATAAAACAATTTGCATAAAAAATGACATTCTCATTGCTACTATTCAGAATCTATTTTAAGCAATTTTTTAAAGCCTGCTGTTGGCCTCCATTTTGTACCGATATGGGACATCCTGACACTACCAAGCAGCCGGTACTGGAATGTAGGCCTGCACAGAACGCAACAAAACAAGGAGGAAGCTACAAAAATGAAAGAGCGAGAGATTCAACTGGCTCCGTCTTCACATTTGGACTCATTTTGTGTTTTACCAAATGCCCAGGAAGACCGAGCAAGACATGAGCTTCATCAAGTGCAACATTTGCAAAATTAAGATTGAGCCTTTGGGAACACTGCAAATAAACTGAGCCAACGTATGCCATACTACACACTGATTGGTCTTTAGTTAGTTTAAAACTTAATAAATGTGAAAAAGACCCTATCATTCTGCCTTGCGAAGGAGACTGCAGCAGATCGTGAGGATTTGCACACAAGAGATTAAAACAAAAATCCCTGTGAATAATCGTTCTGAATTGAAAATCAATTTTGAATTGAACCGTGACTCCAAAAATTGGAATCAAATCGTGAGATCGTTAAAGATTCCCACCGCTAGTGTTTACTCCGTCTACAGAGTCTGGTCTGCATAATGACTCAGGTATCAGCAACCTGTGCCCTGCAAGTAAATGTCTTTTGTTGTTTTCCATAATTAAAATCTGCAATCACCCAGGTAATTGCATTGCAGATTTCTATGACTTAAATATTTCCTTTTATATTTCTTTGCAGGCAGAGTGGAACGATGATTTATTAGGTTCCATTCTGAGGCCAGAAGAGGCATTGAGCGTACCTTTGGAGAGCTTAAAACACAGTAGTGCTGCGTCTTTCTGTGGGTAAATTACCTTTCTGGTGAAACTTGGGCTTAATGTTACGTAATTACACATATACACTAAACATAAATATTGGGTCAACAGTTTCAAAGATCACTGAGGTCTTGTACATATGTAGTCAGGTCTTTAAAGAAATGAGTATCTCATGCAAATAGAGTTTTTTCAAATCTCTACTTTGGTTGAAGTTTTAATAAATAATTCTTTGTAGTTTTATTCTTTGGAATATTGGAAAAGGTGATGTTAACTACTTTTAGACTGATCCATAAATGTTGGAATGATTAACGATTCATTTTGAGATAACTGTATAAAAATCACAGGTTGTCATGTTTTTTTTGTTTTTTTTTCAGTCATCAAAATCATGGTAAAGAAATCTAAGAGAAGTCAGTAGTTGTTCAAAATCATTTACTGATCTACAGCATTTTATAATTTCATCTTGTAACATCGTGGAGAATCTTAATCAAAGGAAATGTCTATATGAATCACATAACTCTAAATTCATATCAATACATCTGACTAACTAGAAGGGATTGTTTTAATTGCTGATTTTGACAAGCAGATGCAGACTTCATCATCTCTATCTACCAAGCAAAATCCAGTGGAAAAGATTCCAAAATGGAACAATCAGAAATTACCCTGATGAAGCACAAATTTCTCCAGAAACTACTGGAAGGTAACTGTTTTTTTTTTTTTCACATTAAAATAATTAAGAAAAGAAAATATATCTTACCATACAGTAGTCAAATAGTGGTAAGATGTTATACTTTTTCTGTTAACAATTCAGCTACATTCTTCTGCAATCATAGTACCATAATTAATAAAATATATATCTATAATAACTTCATAAATGCATGACTGGCATTGCAGATAGAAAAAAGGAAATTTCCATGAAAAAATTCAGGAAATTTAAGATTAATCTCATAAATTGTCTAGAAAAAAGGAAACTTCTGAGTTTCAAGTCAAAAATGTACTTTTTTTCTTTTAGAAAGTGTTTTTTCTATAAATTTTCTGAGATAAGTCTCAAAATTTCTGAGTTTTTTCTAGTATTTTTTTTACTTTTGGAGCTGAGACATTTCCTAGTCTTTTCTAGAAAATTTCTGAGATTTTGGCTGAAATGTATTCCTCCTTTTTCTTTCTATCTACAATGGCCCTAATACGCCAGTGTGTAAATGACTTTATTGTATTTTATTTTTGAGGAAGAATCCTCATCAGCGGCACAGTATGGCACATAACTCTCTCCCAAGAGCCTTTTTGCACTGGATCACACAGCAAAACATCCCTGTTCTGCAGGAGAAGAGGAAGAATTTAACACTCAATGTCAACTCAACAAAACAATATTTGGGAGCTTTACCTAACTCTGCCCTGGACCTGTCCAACCCCTGGGTGGAGGGAACGTCAGCCATGCTGAGTTTTCTGTATAAACACAGATCTAAACAACTGGAAGAGACAGATCCAATAAAGACACTAGCAATGAATCTGTAGGAAGCTAATGCTAGGAGTCTGTGGACATCTCACTATTTGCAGATGATGGAATTATTTGGATTAGGGGGGAGAAATACAGAAATTCCTAAAGGAATCACACAATGTAGAATCTTGTGTACTGCTCTGGGGATTTAGATTTTCAACATCCAAAGAAAAAGTTGTCTCTACAAATACGAAATCAAATCTTCATATTTATCTCAAATTGAATGAGAGTACCATTTTAGCCGGTAATATAGAGTATTATAAGCTAAAATTGCCAAATTCGATCTCAAAAGATCACAATGAACATCTTCCTCTACAGATTGTTCTTTGCATCACACTGTGTGGCATGTGGTGAACACATGGTACACTCTGGTGGAGAAACACACAAACAACACCTTCAGTTTGTTTCTTTCTTTTAATCTGATATTAAAACACATTACAAATTCAGTATGCAAATGCTCTCATTTGTTAAATTAAATTATTGAACAGGTCTTTGTTGGTACAAGCTGTAGCAAAGAACTTAAATTAATTCACCCACATCAAAGAGGCCAAACCTCTACAGCTTGAAAACTAATAAATATATCAGTAATTTACAGGCAAATCAGACATCAGGCATGTTCGTTCTTTCAGTTCATAACCTAACTGTTGGCCCTTGAGCTCAGACAGTTGATCACACTGAGAGGAACGGAAGATCGGGAGCAGGTAAGGAAACCACTGCGGGCTGGTGAGGAGATCAACCTGTGAAGACAAAAACACTTGGGACGCCCCAAGAAATGGGGCCACATTCTGAAGAAATGTCTACATCGTCCAAAAGTCCTTAAAGACATCACACAGAAAAAAAACAAACAACTGAACCTGGCTGAAAACCTCACATGAAACAAGGCGGTTCACCAACACTGTTCTTGGTAATAAGTCCTATGGAGAGCAGAGAGAGAGGCACCCAGCTGGGCTAACATGTAGAGCAGTGGTGCACAATATCGGCCCTCGAGGGCCGGCATCCTGCATGGTTTAGTTCTCTCCCTGGTGGTAGTAACAACCTTCTCAGCAATTCAGTTTTCTTTTTACACCTTTTAATTGGCCATTATTTGATGCAGGTGTGTTAACCCAGGGAGAGAACTAAAACATCAGGATGCCGGCCCTCCAGGACCCACTTTGGGCACCTCTGATGTAGAGTCACCTCCAATCTTCTGCTTGTTCACATGTCTGATTCAGTACAACTTGGTTCTCATCTTAATGTTTGACATTTTTAATCAGAAAGAAAGAATTTCTCGGTTCCATCAGAAGTGGAACAGTAGCTATTGGATGGTTGCTGAAGCACCCAACAGTCAGTGAGTGAAGATCAGGGGACTCCTAGTGGGCTTCAGACAGCACTACAACAACTCGATGGAGTTTGAAAAGGGTCACATTTTGGGCTCTAATCTGGACCCTTGTGCGGCTGCACAGATTCTAGGCCCAACAGGTATTGCAGTAGCCTGATGTTGAAGCCCACATGTGGGTTTATCTAAATGGGATGAAGGTCTTTATTTGCAATAAATCAATAAAGATTTTTTTAGACTTTGCTGTTCTAAACAGTAAAACTGATCAGAGTTGAGGGCACAAACATCTACCATCAAAGTCAAATCAGAACAACAGATCTCCATAGGATTCTGTTAGATCACTGTTGTTGAGGGCAAAGGTACTAGCATAAGAACCAAGTTGCAATGAACCAGACTCATATTTTAGATTAACAAACCCAAACATTGAGCTCCTTTTAGCTGTGAAATTAAAATCTGTTGCAGAGTGTTTCACACACACAGCAGTGAAGGTAACCAGAGAGTCCATCCTGGCCTTATTTGGCCTTGTTGTCAACCTGAGTATTTTCCTCTATCACCACGATCTGCACCCCTGATAGCTGTCCGCTGGCATCCAGCTGCAGCCCCTGAACAGCCTCAGTCTGTGCCTCCTGCAACTGGCACTGCGTGTCCTCTGCGTCCGCCGCCATGGTTACCTCGATCCCGCTCTGGACCACCATGGCGGTGGCGTCCCTGCCCGGCTCCTCGGCCAGCTGCAGCTCCATCATCCCCACCGTTTGCTCTACGGGGGTGGGGTTGATCTCGATGACTGTGTGCTCCTGGCCGGCTTCCATGTCCCCTTGCATCACCTCCTGCTGCACCAGCATGGTGCCGTCCATCACTTGACCTTCGATGGGGACCATCTCTGCGCCGCCGGCATGCTGGCTCAGGTGCACCAGCTCCACAGGGCTCATCACTGTACCAAGCTGGCTGGAGTCTTGAACCGTAGTGGCGCCTACCAGCGTGAGGCCCGAGGAAGGGTGCAAAGTGATGGCATCTCCCTTTCCATCTCCGGCCACCATGTAGCGAGTGAAGAGCTGGGAGCCGGCAGGGAGCAGGGTGACCGTGTTGGAGGACTGGGCTAAGGAGGCGATGGGCAGCCCTGCCACGGTGAACGGCTGCCCTACAGAGGTCAGGGAAATAGGGGAGAGTACAGTGAACTGCTGGGGCTGCAGGGTGGCCTGCTGGCTGATGGGGGACGTCAGGAGGGTGGTGGTGGAGGCCGGCCTGTGGAGACGGGGACGCTTGGTTGGACGCTTAGCGGTGGCTTTGCTTTTGGCCGCTTGAGGGGAGGAGAGCAGCGCTCGCACCTGCTGCTGCTTTTTTTGTTCTTCCAGCTGAACTTCCAGGTCTGTAGAAACACAAGATCAGCTTTGTTAGCTCACCCTCTTATATTAGGACACATCTGACATTCAACAAATCTCAATAACAAATTTGGGAATATGTTAAAAACCATCCATACATGACATACATTTGGTGTCGATGTGAAAGCACTAAACACTGTTCGTCATAATCTCCCAAACATTTTATCTGTTGTATGAAGGCGACTGCCATGTAAAACAAATCTCTGAAGTAGTACTAAGACAGACCAGGGGGAAAATGTCTCCTGCTGAACAGCATTGAACCGATCTCTGTTCTTTCATCCCGTCTGTCTCTACAGCTTCATGTTCTCACTCAGCTACATGTTGTTAGCATAACACAGTGAAATTACATACATTTTTCTTCATATTTATGAATAAACTCAACACTGAATAAGATTTAAATTAGGTCTACCTCAAATCTGTAGTATGTAACTTTTATAAAAATATTTTTTGTACATATTTGTTGATGTTATGAGACAGATCATCTGAGAAAGGATCGATCGATCTCTGCCTCCTCCCTGACCTATTATTGATGATGTCTGAAGAAACGCATTGCTCCTGACCAAAAGCAACCAATGAGAGCCAGGAGGAGGGTCTTACTGCTGTTAATCATCCTCATGTACTTGCTCCTCAACGTGCTAATGGCAGAGAAACAACTTACCGTTACAGGACAACTATTTATCCGCCTCATCTGTGGCCATACTAACTATCCTTGACATTCACAACAGGCTGTGTCTGCCTGTTGTGAGACCAGCAGAGAGGAAGAGGGTGACAGAGAGGTGGGGATGGGCAGCGCCACACGAGAGGTGATTGACATCACTAAAACCCGGCTCCTTCCTCTGATAGGTTGTTTCTAGTTAGCACTGGGAGAAGGTGGAGGAACTCAATTTTTTCTCAGATTATTTGCCTCATACCATAATGTCATGGCATTTCAATAAATACGTAAAAAAAATAATTTTTATAAAAGTTTTATGCCTAGATGTAATGAACATTAGTCTTTGGCAGTTTTCTGGCTGTACTCACTGGTGAGGGTGCTGAGGATCTGCTCCTGGCTGGGGTCCGTCTGCTGTTTCCTCTTCTCCAGAATCTTCTTGACCGAGTCCAGCAGGCCGAAGACTTGGGCAAGGTTACTGAGTACAGCCACCTCTACCAGACAGGAATCTGGGATCAGTGTGGCAACCAATCAAAGGGTCATTTGGTCAGTCAGAAAGGAGGAACAATTTAAGCTGCTGTATCCGGTAAATCCATTATTTGCTCATTGCTGCTATAAAAACCATATTTGAAAGCATCATAAGATGTTTCCAACAGCAGCAGAGTTTGTTCTTTCTTTCAGATAATTTTATACACTTCAGAGCAGAGCAGCCCCTGCAGACTGTCCAACTTTAGTAAATCAGGGCCCAGCGTCCTGATTTACACTGGGCCTGCTTTCCTACCTGTGTCCTGTAAGGCATTTTGCTCTCTGCGCTGGAGCACGCCGTCCAGCATTTGGATCAGCTCCGTGTTGATGTTGGTCACCACTTCCCCCAGTAGGCCCACGTCAGCAATGCCCTTCCAGAAATTCAGCGTGTCCTCTGTAGACAAGCAGGAAAGCCTCAGTAAGAAAAGTGCCTATTGATTCAGATAGATACAGTTCATGGCGGATTATTGTGACCTGAGATCTCACTGGATCCCTTCTTATCTCCAGTCTCCATGGAGCTGGAGCTCCAGTCCAACTTCCTGCCCATTATCTCCGCTCGATCATCAGTCACCGTCCCGCCGTTACCCAGGACCGTCTGAACTGCGGGTCACACAGGACAGCACACACTGGACGTTTTACAGGCAGGCCGGCAGCAATCATTAATGGAAGAAAACACCTAGCAGTTCTTGTTTTGTTGGAACATTAGAGGGTAAGTCATTCGGACTGGGGTGAAGGTTCCTCTTCCAGCAGGACAACCACACTACCATACGGCCACAACGGTTTACATTAAAGCTGCAACTTTAATGTAACTTTTATAAAAAATATATATATTTTTTTTTACCCATTTGTTGAAACTGTCACCATGTCGTCACAGTATGGTACAAGACAGATAATTTGTGAAAATCTCCCAGTGCTCCATAGCCCCTACTGCTCCTCCCCTCCTTCCTCTCTACTAGCACAGCCATGTTGTGAATGCTAAGGCTAGTTAGAATGGCCAGCAATGACGGTAAATAAATGGTTTTCCTGTAACTCTAAGTTGTTTCTCTGCCATTAGCATGAGTAAATGAAGTTGATTGACAGTGATTAGACCCTCCTCTGATTGGTTGTTTTTGGTCAGGAGCAGTGACATGAAGCTGAAGCGACCAATAGGGAGTGACTTTTACAATAAACACCACATCACTTCTAGAGCAACAACTAACTTTTAAACTGAAGCAAACTTCCTGAATAATTGTTAAATATGCGAATAAACTACAGCAGTCTGTTAAATCTGAGCCTTCTCACCCTGAGAGGATGTGGGCGTAGTAAGGCCGGTGCTGTCCGGAGGGAAGCGAGTGTTGTTGATTAATAGGTCAAACTTGGTACTGCGGCATGTGTTGGTACACAGGGTGCTGTGCTGATAGAAGTCCAGCTGACCTGAATCCATCATTTTCCTGCAGGGTACAAACAGGGAATACTTAAAGAACAAGGAAAAAGTCTCTCCTCTGAGCTTGTCATTTTCAATGCACAAGTCATATGTGAGCTTGCTCTAAATGCGACAACAGAAAGAGGCAGACAATAAAGTACCCATGCTGTGTTGTATCACCTGTTTTCTGACCCCCTGCCCTCACCTTAGCATGACTCCCCCCATCCTGATGGCTCTCTTCCAGTCCTTCAGAGTGGCTTTTCCAGACAGGTGCACAAACTGCTTTGGACTGATCAACTGGTCTTCATACTGCAGAAAACAGCATTACAACAGTTAACACGCTATAGACTATCAGCTAATTTTAGTTATAAACTGTTAGCTTACTAGATGCAATCAGTTAATGGTAGTCAACAGACTTGTGATAGCCCACATGCCTAAGTTACCATTTTAGTATTTTAGCTAACACTAGCATTTTAACAGATTTTAGTTTACGTGTAGCTATTAGCATTCTAAATTGACTACATGAATTTAAGTCAGTAGGCTAGTGACAGCCTACATGCTAATGTCAGCATTTAAGCTAATAGTAGAACTTAGCTGTCATGATTAGAATCAGTTAATGATAGGCAACATGCTAGTGATTGCCCACATGCTTATGTTATCATTTTAGCTAACATTAACATTTGAATTAATTTTATTTTACATATAGCTGCTGGCACATTAGATTGACTAAGTTAATTTAAGTCAATAGGTTACATGCTAATGTCAGCATTTTAGCTAACACTAGCGTTTTAACTAATTTTGGTTTGCATGTTGTTTGCATACTAGATAGATCAAGTCAATGTAAGTCAAAAGGATAGTAAGCAGCATTTGAGCTAACAGAATTTTAGCTAATTTTAGCTTAAAAAGTGAAGTATGCATACTGAACGGAATACGTTTATGTGATCCAACAGAACAGTATTTGCTAAAGCAAGCATAACCCACATGCTAACGTTAAAATTTTTATCTCATTTTGGTGACTTTGCAGAATTTTACAGCACTAGGCCTCAATATACCTTTACACATTTCACGTTGATTCCAGGGCACACAAATTTTTTCACAAGCAACACAGCTTTACAGTCCCCACAGGTTATAGGACAGCCAATTTCAACATCATCCCCCTCTGTCTGCTCTGTAGGAAAGAAACAAACTTTTAGACACAAAAACATCTGTGCCATTTTCCTGGACATTAATTATTTTGACAACCTCTCACCTGATTGAGCTTCTACAGCCATAACAGCTGCATCGGTTTCAGCTGACTCATCGCTACAGAAGAAGACAATTCACATATCTTTACTTTGGAACACAGTATCATAACCAACTTGTGCATGTTGGAGGTTTTAAGGCAGTCTATAGATCTGAATGGGAATGTAGATTTTGTAACAATCCTGGGTCTAGTACATACCCAGTGCTGATAGGCTGGAGCTGCAGGATGACCTGAGTCTTATTGGGGTCATCTGAATCACCTTCATCCTCATTCTTCACCATCACCATGTCTCCCACAGACACCGTCACCTCATTTGTGTTTGCCATTGCTCTCACAACAGAACACTAGAGTGGGTGGCAGCATTTGTGCAACATCTGTAATGGAGGCACAACATACAGTATGCACTTTACTCAATCATCCATGTTGAAATCCAGACTTTGGTATTCAAGATGCTGGTTGTTGTCTACTGTTGTCTACTCAGATTACATTACAAAGACATGAACTCTATGTTCATGTTCTATATGGTTTCTAAAGGCAGCTGGATGCACTGACAGGTCTCAGCAAAACTGGACCTGAAACACACTTCAGGCATGTACTAAAATGCAAAGTCCAGATTGAGAATCTGTGCCAAGGATTGAAAATTGATGTTGACAGATACTTTCTAACCAAGCCTGAAGTTTTTTGCAAAAAGATTTAATCCGATTTACTCAAATGTGCAAATTTATGAAACATTCTAACTCAAAGGCCTGCTGCTGCTTCCTCAACAAAGAGCTATTTAAAAAAAAACACTACTTTGGGTTGGTCATAAAAATGGCAATAAATACTGTGAAGTTAAAGTAAGATGATAAAACTTTGAAAGGTTCAAGCAATATGAATCTTACCGTATGCATGTATCTAAAATCTTAAAGTTCGACCAATAATTATCAAGAATATAATGGTTAGCTTTTGAATGTTTGTATTTGTTAATTACAGTGAAATTAACAGTAGTTGAAATCCGTATAAATGTTTTGCTCCTAGGAATAATTCAACCACCTTGAAAATCAAGTTGAGCCAATCAACATCCTAGTTAGCAAGGTCAAATCTAGTAGCTTTGTTAGCATCTGAAGTGTTTGGGGTTTTCTGGGCTTTTTAATGTTTTATTTGGACCCCTCTTTTTCCAGGGTGAAAGGACAAAATTCCAACAATTATTAGAACGTTTCATGTTCTAACTCATTTGTGTGTCTCCCCCTAATCTACACAGGCTACTTTGAGGAATTTGGAGGCTGTTGGATTATTGTTCAACAGCCTCAGCATGATACTGCCACTCCCGTGCAAGACAGCTGGTAGTGTTGTGAAGTTTGAAAGCTTCACGTTGACTCCTCCATATATATTTTCATAAAGTCTGTGTCGCATTTCCCTAAAACCGGGATATTTAGAAGATATTAGTTGTGACGTTTGAGTAAATGTGTGAAGACTGTTCGGCTGGCACAAAATTAGGTCATAGCTTCTAATACTAAAAGCGTGTTATTTTCTGAGTATAGTTTCATATTGTCCGTGTTAGGGCTGTTTAAACCAAAGGACAAGATGTTAAATAGCGATATACTGCATTTAGCTTTAAAACTTTAACATGTCAGTTTGAAAGCGCGTGGGTAGTGGGTTCTCCACGCGCAGCGGGGGGTGGGGGTTATAAAACCGCAGTTTAGCTCTAAGTGAGGGGAAATGTAACTATTTTCGTTCAATCCCTCCGGCCACACGACACCTACAGCCATCCGTTCTAGTTAAATATGAAGACTTGTATCTCCAGAAGTTGTCGGGCTGTCATCGCCTCAAAAGCAAAACCCAAATGTGAGTCGTTTAGAACCACCGAGCTACACAGTCTCGGTTTGGTGGTAGCCATTACAGCTAATGCAGCAGCGTCGTTTCATATGTATGAAGCTGGACAATACTACAGAACTCCACAGTCCGAGACGGGTAAACCTTTGCATTTAAAGTGTGACGGCTACGTGCCGCTTGTCTATGAACCGTACGTCCCCTCGTAACTCTGCATTTTAACTCTCCGCTCCCCCTCAAAATGACGTCTCCCTGTGCGGCGGCACGTACAGCAAACAACGGCACGGCGACGGCGGCGTTGCCCCTCCATTCTGCGCGAGGCTGGCTGACTGAACCCCTTCCGCGAGTTAAGCTAACCTCTGCGGCTAAAATCACCGTTTGTGTCGCTGGAACAATGTTACTCTGCAGTGATATATATATTAAAATTCACATTGTGGAAAAAGGCCCGTCCTTACCGTTTTATGAAGACAAACACATCCCTAGATTGTGGGGAGCTTCGGCGCATGCGTACTTGACTGTTGTAGCCGTACTTCCTGCTAAACAGCGCTCGCCCTGTTTTAAGCTTACTTGCGAGAGGCAACAATGTCAGGAATTCACTTGATCAGACGGGACTAAACGACTCCCACAATACAACAAATTCATGCAAATGGACAGATTGTTAGGTGTGGTAATCTGTTACGTTTTATACACGTATTTACGGGATTGTGTCACAGTCGAACTCTACAGGTTCCGATATCATTGATTTCATGCGCAACAAAAGTAAGCATAAGTGTGTTAGCGCTGACAAATCGTCGTATAAAGTGAACCGCAGTTCAGCGTAAAATGTTTCTTTACAGAGAGTGTGGAGGCGCCGGAACAAGTGATTACCAGCAGCCTCAGATTTTAAAAATTATGCTTCCGAAATCTCTTGATGGCGATTCCGCAAAAAGGATGAGACTCCCTCACCCTCCCTGTGTCAATCACGACAGAAGCCCTTTTTAGTCTGAGCTCATGCTGACCACGTGTATATGATCACTGGGATTATCTGTCTCACTTAGAGTTTCAGTGTTACCACTGACCGTTAAATATCTAATTATGAAAATTGGTGGTGCCTCACAACGTTTATAAAACTACTAGTTTTCTGGTTTAATATTATAATAAATGTTGATAATATATATTTTTTTCCTATTTCTACAGCAAAGTAAACCACCCGAAACGCATGATGGGTAAAGAAAGGGCGTGATCCTTTTAATTCTTGATATGCTATTGGCTGTGTTCGGCCGACGCAGTGTTTAGATGAATTTATTTTAAAAAAATCCTTAAAACGACTGTTAAAAAGTTACTATCGTCATGAAAGGGAATTTTCACAATTGTAGAATTTGTTATACTTTCACTCGTGTTAGTGGTAGAAAATACAATAATTAAACATGATCGAAAATACTAAAGTCTTAAAACCCTTAAAATTTAACTTAGTTTATTAGTTTAATTCAATCATGACTGGACAAAACAACAAGGTGTGACCAGGTTTAAATACAAAACTGTTCACTAACATACACTGCACTGAGACTATTCCTCACTCACCCTCCACAGGAATAAACACAAAATGTTTTCATAATATTAGGAAGGAATACCGTATTTGTCATCTGTGATTTAAGAAGTGATTCATGATCACTCATAAGCACAAGTGGCCGCCTGTTTGTTCTGTATTTCTTTCAGTCCAATTCAGCACCAATTCTCAGACATTATACCATTCTAGTTTATAAAACAGCATGTTGTGATTGATTGGGCTGAAAAAGTATGTTGAAACTGCATATTTATTTTAACTGAGGTTACAGTGTCTGTAAAATCTATTCACCTTCTTGAATGTTTTACCCTTTTTATTGCTTTCACAAATCAATTGTGGAAAATAAATAGAAAAGGATCCATTAATCTCAAAGTTAAAACAGATTCCTACATAACAAGGACAAATTAAAATATTAGATGAAATGTGACATAAAATAAGTGATTGCATCTATAAATATTTTTATTCACCCCCTTTATGGTGACTGATCAAATTAATAGCAAGTTTTACTGAAAAACAATAAAACCCAGTATAATAAAAGTAAGCAGGGCATGAAATCTGTCATTCACATAAAAAAAACACAGCACAACGAATTGCTCTGGCCTCAGGCCAGGGATAAACGAGGAGCCTGTGGAGCTACAAAAAGGAGGAATTCAGACCAAAGCATCGCTGTTCTACTTTATATAAACTATAAGTGAATGATTTATATATGAAAAGGAAGGAGTTTAAAGTCTGAAATGCAAACTCATGTGTATGTGAGTGTTGGTGGGTGTAGGAGAACTCCAAGTAACCAGTCCAAATATGATATATTGAACATCTATTTATTTATTCTTTTATCAGTCACTGACATTACATCACCCCAAAAAAATCTTTTAAATGACAAATAAAAAAAAAGTAAAGTCATGAATTCTAACCTCTGAAGAGTTCATGTGATTTAGTTCCACCGGTGCATTTTCTTTATGAAAAGTGATTTAAACCAAACAGTTTGTACAGCATATGAGAATCTTAACATTTTCTCTTCTTCAAAGCTTTGTGCAAACTGAAAATAAAGTTTGGTGACTAATTAAGAAACACGTGATTGTTACCAGAAAAAAACCCCCAACAACTTTAAAATAAAGTGACATTATAGAATCTGAAAAAATACTCCTAGCTAACTAGCCTTAGCAAAATCTGACTGAGCCACTTTCTTGTTCTTACTTCCTAAACTGATTCCTCAGCCAGTAGTTATACAGTTGATACTATTGCTGAATCTAAGCTGATCTTAAAATAATTATGAATATGTATATGTAGCCTAATCAGTTTAAAATGAAGTGTAGTTCAAAACCTAACTGGCATGGCTTAGCAGATGCTGTTCCAACTTTTTCTCCAGTACTCATCCTTGGACTGAACATAAATGCTGCTATGTAATGCTGCCTCTAGCTCTAGATTCAACCCCCCCCACACACACACGTATGAGTGGCAACAATATTCTCCTGTCACACTTCAAAGCCAAACATGCAGATTTCTGTAAAAACATAACTTCCTTTTATACATTACCTGATAAGAGAAACTGGGTTTGCAGTGGAAAGTGACAATGATTTGCATCGCTTACATCACACCTAATGCAGTAATACGTCTTGAGACATTATTTTCAATGTTACTCTTAGTTGATTCCCATTGGTGGCTAAAGAGGCATTTGATTCAAAAATGAAGTCTTTCCGAAATAACATTTGATCATTCTTCAAAGTGAAAAAGGCTTTGGTTAATAAATTGAACAGTTGGGTAAAGAGAGGAATAGATTGAAATGATGGATTCAGTAAAGAATGGCAACATGTTTTTCATCATGTGCAGTTTGACCCTGTATAAAGGAGGAGACAAGGGAAAAGGTAATAACTGAGGAAAGTCAGAAATATTATTTAAATGGAATCTATCAAGGCAAAGAACCTGTGAGATAAAGTCTTCCTGTGCACCCCGAACATATTATACTGTATATAATATACATGAACAAAAATATATAGAAAAGTGAATTTGAGTGTAAGAGTAAAAAATAAAGGGATGCTGCAGATGTAGCATTTTGGCACCCTTATCTTACACTGTGCTATAACATGTATTGTATGCTAAATTAACTAAATTTTCTATATTATAGGACAGAATGAATGACTGGCAATCTTGTGTTTGGTGGAGAAAGTTTTGTAGGTAGCGAAGACGAGTGAATTCCCAAGTTAAGAGTTCAGGCTGTTTGTTTAAAGCCTCTTTAGTCCAGAAGGAATTGTCAAACCTGGGAAGGTTGCATGTCACGTTTGCAGCTGCAGCTTTGTTGTAATTACATTTCCCTCTTCGCTGAATATGGCATTGTAGAAGGAAGTGTGCTGTTTAAATTAGTTATGAGTTTTGGGTTACTTTTAGGGGTGCACCGATTGAGGTTTTCTGGCTGATCGCAGAGTGCCAATCTTTAAGAAACCTGACCTGGCCATTCCAATTTTGGCCGATACCAATTTTTTTGTCCAAAATGTTGCTAAATATAGGAAGAAAGTCGCTGATTTGTCAACAGTAGAGTAACTATTCTTAACTGCAAACATGTAGACATGATCTGGCGGGCCGGTCTGTCAGTCAAACCTCTCTTGTGGCAGAGTGAAAGAGAACAGTGGCTGATTTTTTGACCTTTACCCAGGTAGATAAGATCAGTGGACAAAATCAGCTTCATATGTAAATATCAGCCGATCACTGATCTCCGAAAACGAGGGAAATCAGGGCTGAGTTATTGGTACACCCCTAGTAACTTTAATAGTAAGTTGATGTACTTTAGAATATAATTTAGAAATCCCAACAATAAGTATTTTTTCTACAATTAAGGTGCAAAAAAATCATCTTCCTTCTTGACTAATAAGACATAGTTTGGGTTTTGAGAATTTTGAGAATATATTAATAGTAACAATTTTAAATGTTGATGAAACATTTAACTATTTCCTCTTGCAAAATTTAACAAGAAGAATATGTTCACATCCCACTATAAGAAAGCTTCTTGTCAGTTTTACCTTGAAGAATTGAAGCAGAAATATCTTACCTGAGCCTCACACACATGGAGAAATAGACCCAGAAATATTCTTAAAGGATACTTCAAAGAGGGAAAGTGACACTTTGCTAGCATACTTATTTGTCATATATCAGAAGTCTGCAAATGACAAAAAGCAGTAGAAATCAACCCTTCCAATTTGGTAACATATTAGCTGGCTGACTAATATGTTACCTTAAAGCTAAAGTTAAAAGAATTGATCCCATAGCAGTCATTGCTAGATAGACCATCAAACTAAAAGGAAGAACACAGTGGATAGACTTCTGTATGGAAACATGCACCAATCACTTTCAACACATTGTTTTCTAAACGCAAGTCAGTTCAAATAATAGCTCAGAATAGCAGTCACTGAAAAAAGACCTGAATGAACCATTAAATATTATCTTAGACCTTGTCAAGATTAACATTGATTCAAACAAAATTGTCATGAACATGACATCATTTCAAAAGTCCTGAAAATGATCCAAAACACTGCATTAACCATGCCAAACCTGCAGGTGGCAGTGCAACACCGCAATGACAAGAAACCCAAAACAGAGGAATGAACCTGAACGTCACACGTTGATGTTTTTGAGGTTGAGAGTTACGTTAGAGCTGGGGTAATGACGTCGCAGTCTTTAGCAAAAATGTTTAGTGGTTATCGACATAAAAACTCAAAGGTGGCATAAGGGGAAACACCAGGTTGGCACTGAAACGGCTCTTAAAGCATGATTTTGATTAGAATGCAAAGCTGAAACTTTGTACATAAAAAGCTGTTAGCAGGCAAGCTAACAGAAAACTTGCCTGTTAGCAAGCTTGCTAACAGGTTTGCAAGCCTGTTAGCTTGCGAACCTGAATATATCGATGTCAATATGTCCTTTATTCCGCAAAATTAGCTTATATTCACACCTTTTAGTACATGAACTGAGATTGTGTCATAGCTCAGAACGATGTAGACCCACCCACAGAAGATAACATGTCTACAGTGTAAGATTTGACATTTTGTCAACTTGAATGTTGCAAAAGATGTGCTAATTTTATGATGATCGAAAGAAAAACTTTAAAAAATAAGTAGAGCAAGAAAAGGTTTAGTATCCAAGTTTCATAGAGGGTGAGAAGGGGAGAAGCCTAATGAGAAATTCACTCACCAAGTAAAACTGCCAGTGCCTCCATTTGGAAAGTTGAAGTTACTACACCCTATAAAGCCATTCGCTTTCAACTGTGTCTTTAGGAAAGGGCTTAAAAGAGAGCTGAAGGAGTTTTTGTTTGAGTTACTTACTCTTGTATTTTTGTAAAATGAAAATGGTTGGAAAATCTTTCTAAAAAGAGTAACCTTCAGTTTTTCCCACTTAACACAGTGGGTGGGAAGAAGGACACCAAACAAGTCTCACAGCATTTCTCACAATTTTCTCATGATTCCAGTTTCCTCTCAGTCATCTGTGCAAATAAAACTGTTGGAGTTTTATCAATATTACCCTAAGTTAGTGAATGCTTATAGAAGAAACAAACAAAATCTAAAATTCTTTTCCTTTACCAATTCAAACAATTCTTAGTGAGACATTAATACCTCTAGTGTCCATCTTATTACTAGTGTTATTTACAGATGCCTTAAATGGATTCACTAACCTTCAGTACCATAGTCTATCTGTATGTAAACATCTTAACAACAGATATTCTCAGATTCTGATGGTATGCATCTATTTACAAGATGATTAAAGGTTTAAAATCAGTTTGGTGTTAGTGCACACAGTTTACAATAACAGGAGGAGCAGCACACCGATTTACACTTATTGCAGTATGCTGTGTCTCTTTACACTATCAACTCCAACAGCTTCCTGTGATCTCTTTGCACACCATCTCTATAGTTTTTGATACGAGATCTACGAGAGTTACAACAGAGTGTAGGCAAAACATTGCACAAACTTTGACAGGTAGACCTTACAATCATAAGTCCGTTTGCTCCTGTACTGAGAGAAGGGCATATGGCTAGGTTCTGTTTTTCACATTGGGTAAGGCTCTATGCTCCTGGTGTTATGCCTCACTATATAGATTCCACCTGCCAATAAGACTGGAATGCACATTTCCTTGCAATAATCCCAGCTCTTAGTGTGACCCAAACAAAGACAAGGACACAAGTCACAAAGTAAGGAAGGAACAGTGGCAACATCACAGGGTGCTGACCCGGAGTGGTCTGGTTTCTATGGATGGCCGCAAGACGAAGTGAGATCTCAGTGCGATGGGACAGTTTATGAACACAAAGTATCAACAGTTAGCAGTGGCAGCCCTTCTCCGGAGAAGCAGTCGCAAGTTCCTCTTCATCATCACCCGGGTAGAGAACCTTTGCAGTGAGGCCACTTTTAACGCCATCCCAGCCATCACGGGTAACGATCTCCCCCATCTTCATCAGCTCGAAGATATCTCTGGTCAGCAGCTCGAACGCCCGGTCCACATTGCTGTTGCACTTAGCCGACGTCTCGATGTAGCGGATTCCCAGATCGGCGGCAAGCTGCTCGGCCTCATCCCGGCTCACCTTGCGGTCCTTGTTGAGGTCGCTCTTGTGGCCAATGAGAATGTAGACCATGTGGTGGGGCAGGATGTGCTCGCTCACCTCCTTGTGCCATTCTCTCACATGGTCAAAGGTCTTGCGGTTGGTGAGGTCAAAGACTAGCAGTCCCCCAACAGAGTTGCGGTAGTATGATGTTGTGATAGACCTGGAGAAAAAAGAAATTATTGATAAATCCATAACTCAGAACAAATGTATTCTTTGTCAAAGCAGAGCTTATGTATTGGTGTGCTGTGAAAAATGAATTGCCTTCTTTCACTCTTAACCCTCTCAGGCTCAAATTAAGTTGTAGTTGCAGGAAAAATCTGATATTTGGAGAAAATGATCATATGGGGTAGTAATATACAATTCAGACTTCTTTTTTTTTTCACATGCAATTAATTCTGGGAAGCTGTTGCAAATCTGCAACATCTGCCTGGAGAGGGTTAAAATGAGTGAAAGAAAGTCTGAGAAACGTATTTGAAGTAGGAGGTTTAGGGAAATGAAATAAAAAAGTCAGGTTGTCTAGTAATAGACAAATCAAAGTTGTGCAGAATCCACATCGATGGTTTCCTAAGCTCCATTTCTTCAGAGACACAAACATTTCCTGCAATCCTGCTTTTAGTGTAGGTCTGAGATTGATGTCTTTTCTGAGGTTATCCAAACAAGTCAAGGACAATCTGATTCAAGGTTTAAGTTCTTGTCAGACCAAGTGTTGAGTCAGGTCTAGAGCTGGTTGAGATCACACCAGTTCCTGTCTCAATATTTTTACGTTATCAGAGACGAGCAGTAGGCCAACTCATTTGATTTTGGAAGTTATTTTACAAGGTCTGAATGAAAAAATGTAAGCAGCCTGTGTTGTGTGGGTTTCAAAGGACATTCCTAATCAGCTTTGATAAAGACAGCATGATCTCACTCTGACAAACTATGAAAAAGCCAACCTCTAATTAGAGAATGTTTATTCAGTGGGGATAATAATCTATATTAGGAAATAAAATCATACCCACACTGTGGATAAAAAAAATTGAGTTTTTTTTTTCTGCATGAAGGTTCTGGCAATGCTTTTTCTGAGAGGATTTTGTGGACTCAGGCTTCTTTTTGTGTCTTTTTCCATTCCACTGGTCTGAAACCAGGTAATTTATGTTTACTCCCAGTCGGTCAGCACAGATGCCCTCTCACACTGAGCCTGGTTTTGGTGCTGCTGGAGGTTTCTTCCTGTTAAAGGGAAGTTTTTTCTCTCCACTATCACTACGTATGCATGCTCTGTATGAAGGATTGCTACATGCTTGTCCAGGAGGCGTGAACGCTACAGTTTCCTTCGACAAAATTAATTCTACAAATTTGAATAATAAACTGAACTTGATGACACTGATAACTAGGATCAGTTGAAATACATGTACTTGACTTTAATTCTGACTGTATAATTAGATTGAATTGCCTTTACGTTGTAAATTACCTTCAGGCAATACTTCTTTTGAACCATCACATTATACAATTTTGTTTCAATAAACAAAATTGAATAAAATTAACATTGAACGAGCCTTTTCTTTTTGACGTAAAATTAACATCCTCACGCATACTTTATGACCTTTAGCCTTTCCTGGTTATCAGGACGCAAAGCAAAAGTAATGTTGTGGTAGGAAAACAGAAAATGGAGAAAGAAAACAGATTTCAACTGAGACCTCTAGATAATTCAGCAAGAAGAAAAAGAAGAATGACCCAGACAGACACACACCAGACCGAGCACCACTACAGAGTGGACACACACCCATAGTGGGGGTGGATGTAGGATCTAAAGTTTCTACAGGTTGTTGTGGAGACACGTTGATTTTAAGACAGAGTCAAAGTCACTCTATGGCCAGCTGTTAATACTAGATAATTGTGCTGCAAGCTTTTCCAGTTGGTTCAATTTTTAAAATAAGACAACAAAAGCACATTCACCGAGGTAGGAAGTTCATAGCAGGTAGTTCAACTGGGTAAATGCCATCTGTTGTACCATCTGAACTGGCTGCCATGGTAACACTACATGCGGTATATGTGTGACTTCACCAGAGTTTCATTATGGCATGTTCCAGCTCTCGGCAGTTTCCTAGTCTGTATTCCTGATATAGCGATTACTGAGTCAGCATTTACACAATTTAAGATGGCAGCAGGTGTGCTACGCTAAATGCAACACTACTGTTGTTCATAGTTTAAGAATGACATCAATAAATGGGCCTGATATGATGTATGTAGTCTTCTAATGAGAAGAAGTGCAGCACAAACAGCATGTTGGGACGCCGTCTGGATGAGACGCTATGTTAGCATCAACCCTGGTTACTGATAGAGAAACCAGAGAGTCAGAACCAAGCAGTGGTCTTCAACCCTTCATCTCAAACTGGGCAGGTTGGCATGATAAATGAATATAGTTGACTTCCTGTACACTCCCTTATTCAGCGAATTAATGATATCAATGCATGGATGGATAATTTCCTTCAATTAAAGGCACATAATGACATTTTATAGCACAATCAAGTAATTCTGTTACTGTCAGGTGTTATAAAAATGCTTCTTATATATATGACTTTAAGAAATTTTACTTTATAATTTAATGCCTTGAATTTGGACCTTCTGCTCTTTCTAAAACTCCACCGTCAGGAAGTCATCACAACATGGCTCCTCTATTAACTCTTTAACAAGATTACTTTTTTCTTTTTTTTATTTTTGCTCTGAGAAGTAGCTCTTAATGATGAGCTCAGCAGATTTGGAGTTCCACCAGGTGTTGCTAATTGCTGCTAGCTAGTCTGAAGGAGCTGAGTGGGAGACTCACAGGGAGGACTGCTCTGTGAGACAGAAACTCTGCAGCTCAGAGGAGGACCGAGCTGCAAAGGCGGGGCTAGGTCCGCTCAGGCATTTAGCACGGCTGAATGGTTGCCATGGAGATTAAAGGATTTCTCAAACATGCATGAGAGGATCAAGGTAACACTCCAGGTATGTTTTTGATGACGGAACAAAATTATAGCATGATGTCAAAAAAGTCAGTTTTACATGATACTGTCCCTTTTAAATACAGATAAGATAGAAATACATTTCTTTGGTGCAAAATGTCAAGCACAAAACTTAAGCCTTTCTCAGTTCACTGTCTGCTAAATGCAGAAATGAAGCATGGGATTTGGTAGTAAAAACAAACAGTGATTCAGTTTGGAAATGTGGATGAATCTTCCTGTTGTCATTCACGTTAAGGTTTTTTTTGTGTGGGCTCTAGTGTCCCTTATATAAAAGTACATTCACGTTAAGGTTAACACATTTTCTATCAAAGTGTGACTCTGAAAAGCTAAAATTTATCACAAGTAGGCTGGTCGATTGTAACAGTCAAAACAAAACACAGCTGCTGTTCTCATAGGCACTCAGAGATCTGGATGTCTTACTACTGCTGTCCAAACTTTGCACTGGTTACCTCAATGTTACATATGGAGCTTATATAAACAATAAAAATACTTTGGATGGTTTATTTTTTAAACAGCCTTAAGAATTGACATTAGTGACTTTTTTGAAAAACAAATAACCCCAATTATTTTCTAACATGAAGTGTTTTCCCCACTGAATTTCATATAATTTCGAGTGAAGGGCTGTATTGTTCTACATTTTTCAGTGAGATTTTGCTGCTAAAATAAAATGTGTTTATTTTTATCCCTTTTTTTTTAGCAGAGCTGCTATTTTATTCATAGATATTCTAATGTATTTGTGGGTCTAAAACTAGTCTGGACAAAGTCAGACTAGCAAGCATCCTGCAGTGGATTCCACCAACCGATTTCTTTTCCCCCATATTCTATACTTCCATATTCTGGCTGTTATATTTTCCCAACATTAGCAGATTAGCAGGAAGAGGAGGAAGTTATTCTCATTTTACAGGTCAATGGTGCTCTGATCCTTTCATGTAGAAACTCAAAGTTACATTTCAGAACTGCAGCTTGTTTTGGGGTAAACTGGGAATGTTCTCCAAATATCTGGAAGCATTTTTTTCTGCTAACTCCTGCTTGTCTATAACTAAAACATCTATGTACCGTTGGCTCTTTCAGAGGACTGCAGCTCTTGTGGGCGTGTGTGTGTGTGTGTGTGTTGCATAACCACACTCTATCTACTGTGCAGAAGGAGAGCAGGGCTGGTGTGTGAAAGCATTAGTCCTATAGCAGGAGTGAATCATGGATGTGTGATGACCGGCTGAGGTCACAAGGCGAGCATGGGCATGTAGACCACCCAATCAAAACGGCATCTGCTTTCAAAATTCACATCCAGATATTACGGAAATATATTCTGATGAATTTAGGGACATAATTTAGAAAAAAAATAAAGATTTGTCTCTATGTAATATTAATTAGTGGGAGGGAGAAAACCCCCCCAAAATGATGACATTTTCGTTTCTGGGTTGAACTTTGACAACAATTTGCTTAGATTGCAATTTGCAGCACCTTACAGAGGAACCTTCCTCTGAACTAACGCTCTGAGTTGTCTGCATCCTGACTCCACCAGGAAGCAGACAAACCAAATTTTTGTTTAGTTTGACGAATGTGGGAGGCCAGCTTCACTCAGGATTTGTTTTTATCTGCAGACTGACCTTTGAACCCGTCCTGTCTGAGAACTCCGGCTCAGCCAGATTGGACGGAGAATAAAAATCTTTTTATTATTATTAGAGCTGCAACTAATGATTATGTTAGTAACTGATTATGTTGATGATTCATTAATTAACCAGTTGAAAAATTGTTACTTACTGCAGATTTTTTTTTCCATTTAGCCACTTCAGCCTTTTTTAATTCAATATAAGGAATGCATGGAAAGATGCTCAATTTCTTTTTTAAATAAGAAAACTATTTTTTGTGCCTAAAAATGAATATCAGCATTCCTTTTGTAGCAAAAGATGCATCTGCAGCTAAAACACTCAACATGTGAAAATCTCAGGCCTTTCTTGCTGGACTAAACCATACAGTATAGGGCTGATCTGAGGATTATATTTTTATTAACTGATTAATAATTGCACAGCAAAAGGTGCTTAATATGGGGTTTATTTGTTGGTTTGTTTTGAATCGCAGGTGAAGCTAAAACTGCCATGATGAGGAATTCTGGGGAGCAAACAACATGAATTCTGTTTTTTTCTGAGTAAACTACATCAGATGAAAAGAAAAGAAACAAAAACCGAGTGGAATCCTTGAGCGGAGTGAAGCCTGATGGGAAACACCTTCAAAAGGAAAAGCAGATCTAAGAGCCGAGCTGCTTCTTAAAAACAGTCATTTCTGTCCCACAGCCCAGCAAGCATCACAAGCAGCAACAGCTGGCTGAGTGCTGCAATAGTTACACAAATCTAGATTAGCTCTGACTTTGGCGTTGCCCTGGAGACCGTGGGACGGGGATGATGGGGATTCAACCCGCGGCCTAAATAAGCGCAGACTCCCCATCATCCGCGAATGAAATGCTGCGTGTCCGCTGCTGTTTCCCCCCCCCCGGCCGGGCCGCCTGTCCTCACAGCCTCGTTCTGATTCTCCACACCGAGGCAGAGGGTCGGTCTGGGTGGGAAACATGAGCGCACAGGGCGAGCTGCCACAGACAGGCCCCGCATTACCAAACCTAAACCTCATGATGGCTGCTGTTTGAACGGCTCAGCGTTCAAACCTGATCTGATCCCCGTCGTACCTGAACCGCTCCTGTCCGGCCGTGTCCCAGAGCTGCAGCTTGATTTTCACCCCGGGCTCGATGTCCAGCGAGCGGGCGTAGAAATCCACCCCGACCGTGGGGTCCGCCACGTCGCTGTAAATCCCGTCCGTGAAGCGCTTCAGCAGCGACGACTTCCCCACCGTGGAGTCCCCCAGCAGGATGATTCGGAACTGGTATTGCCACAAAGTATCCATGGCATGACTAGAGGCAGAGATGCGGCGGTGGAGGAGGTGTTGTGTGTGTGGGTGTGTGTGTGTGTGTGTGTCGGGTGGGAAACAAAGCCGTGTGTTTTCCACGGAGCCCCGGCTGCTGCTGCTGCTGCTGAGCGGCCCCAGCAGTCATGTGACAGCTTTACCTCTGCTCCACTCCACAGACACAGACCGGAAACAGGAGCAGGGACGGAACGGGCCAGGAGGCTGGTTAACAAAGCCTTTTAGTGGAGTATTAACCAGCTGCAGCCTTTATGTGAAGCCTGTAGCATGATGCTAACACTGCTTTATCTTTATTCCCCTCTGCTGGTAAACCAAAGGTCTGAGCTCAGAGCCGGAGCTGTCCGCGGTCCTGAAGGCTGATGTCACCCACACATTAAAAACTGCTGTGGTGGTCACGTGCTGATCGAACTATTATTGGCAATAAAAGTTGCCAAAACACTGCTGTGTTTTATTCTTTGGAAAGTCCAATTTCTGCTGCTTGGAGGTGCCAGCTGAGTGACCTCCATCGTTGGTCAGCTGGAGGAAGCCAGTAGCCATCAGGACTCTTCCTGGAGCCGCTGCCTTCTGAACTGAGCCATCAGCTCAGAGTAGAAGGGCTTCAGTCAGGGAGGAGACCAAGAACCTGATGGTCACTCTGTCAGAGCTGCAGCAGTGTTTTGCTGTGGAGAGAGGAGAAGCTTCCAGAAGGACAAAGCGCTCTGTGTGCTAGGGTGGCCAGAGAGCCAGTCCTTCATAAGAGTATCATAAGAGTCTGGAGTTCACCAAGCGACACCTGAAGGATCTCAGACCAGGGCAAACAAGATTCTCTGGTCTGATGAGGCAAAGGTTGAACTGTCTGGTGTTGACAGAAACATCCTGGATGAAAATCCACTGCGGAGCGTCCTGACCACAGACCCGGGGCGACGGACAGCGACCCCAAAGCACATGGTCTCCACTTCTGAAGGGCTTCGGAACCAATCTGTGAACGTCCTGGAGGGGCCGGACCAGAGTCCAGACATGAATCTGATTAGACATCTCTGGAGAGAGGTGAACACGGCTGACAGACGTCTCCATCCAACCTGATGGAGAAGAACGGAGCAAACTGCCTGAAGAGAGGAGGACTGAGCTGGAGGCTGCAGGTTCAGACCTCTGGCTGTTAAAGCTGCCAGCTTTAACAGCCAGAGGTGATCAACAACATGTCTGTGTATACTTAGAGTAAATGTGATTTCTTTGGTTTTTGTTTTTAATAAATGTATTTCATTTAATACAATTAAAAAGGCTCATATTTAAAAAAAAATATTAATTGATTCCTTATAGGACTAGAGTTTGACACATCTTCTAATAGATACATTAAATAAAAGTACTTTATTTTCTTTACTTAGAACTGATTTTAAACATTGATGTTCCTCTGTTTATGTGTTCATGCTCTGCTGTTTCTAACTGATTACAATAATTGTTTCCCGTTATAATAGATTAAAACTGTTTTTATGATATAGGTGGAACAATATGATATTCTTAGTAGTAGATCAAGAATTGCCAGATTCTAATGGAACTTAACTATCTGACAGCTTTAGCTTTGTTTATTCCCCTGTTACTGTCAACAACTAACATTATAAGTTAATTCAACTGCTGCCTAGGAATCCCTGCGCCCAAACTATTCTTCTTTTCACTGGTGTGGTTAGCAGGTACCTTCAGGAAGACAGCTACTTGATAAAGTCAAAGAAAAACACATATCCCATAATGCCTCTGGGTCATGTGACCTACGAAGGCCAATCGGTTAGAGACTACAGCTTGTATAAAAGCAGATGAGGAGGCGCGTTTCTTTCTCTTTCTTTGAGAACCTCCCGAAAGAAGTAGTGCTGTAGTGAAATCAGACGAAGAAGAAGAAGCAGTTCTGTAGATCTGGTAAGACCTTGTTGAGTTTAGCTAACATTATGCTGAACTTTAAAAAGCAGCCAGTTGACTAAGTGCGTTTAACTGTTGAGCGCAGGTTTCTAGCTAACGCTAGGTAGAGCTAGCAGAAGAAGCTACCAGAGTGTTACATTTTTAAGATTTATTCTCATCTGTATTTATAAATATTGCTGCCGAGGTCTGAACATGGTTTAAACGTGTTTAGCGTAGCTAATTAAAGTTAGCTATAGCATGACTGCTAACATGGACCCACGTGCTCCGGCCTGCTCGTTCCTCACGCCAGGTGTCGTGCTGCACTCGTTTTCCCTGCAGTGCAACGACCAAAACCCCTCATTCATTGCCAATCCTCAGTACACCTTCAGTTTAAGTCTCTAAATTTAAAGTTTATCTGTAGTGTTGCTGTAATCGTCAGGATTAGCCTGTGGAACCAGCCTGATGTAACGGTTGTTGTGCTCTACCTGCAGCTTGCAGTCTTTGCCGTCTCTGCAGTTATGGATCTGGACCCAGGACTCAGGTAGGTTATGCACGGCAGCCGCTCATCCCGGTCCAACACTCGGGCTCCTATCGAAGCCGGTCATGCTCTGCTGTAGCAGCGGCCGGTCAACAGGAAGCCCAGATGAAATCTTTCACCGACGGTCGCTGTTCAGTTGAATAGTAACTGCTCCAGCAACATTTAGGGAAAGGACACTTGGTCTCTGTAGAGGTCAGATTGTGACGTCATGTTTCCGTTCTGATCAGGTCTTGGTCAGCGCTGGGGGAACCACATGCAGGTCCAGGTGAGTCCCAGAACCAGCTGCTCTGGCTGACGGTCCAGGCTGTGATGATAAACTTGCCCTCACTGATTATTGATCTGACTGAGTTTTTGTTTACTGAGCCTTAAGTCTCACAAAACGCATGGAAGTGTGATCTATTAAAAAGCTGACCTAAGTGTTTGCGTTTAGGTGATCACCCTGGCTGACGTGAACATGAGCTGGATGGAGACTGTACAGATCCAGGTAATGTTCCTCACCTCTGCAGCCATTGGCTAACACAGCAGCATGCTATCCTAAGGATCTGAGCTGCCTGTGGCTCATGGTTCTCCAAATGCATGCGAGAACATGGGGCGGTCTTTGACTGCTGAGGCCCTCTCTGCCTCCAGCAGCCACTCAACCGTCCTACAGGTCAGCAGACAGGTCAGAACCACTGACTCTTCATCGCTGTCTTTTTCAGAAGGGATAAATGTTGGGGTCCAGGTTGACTGGGAAGTGAGCGCTAGCTCTGCCCTCTGAAGGTATGAACCAAACACTGCTGTACTGTCTGGTCTATGATGACTCTTAAGTGAGCAGACTGCTGGATGAAGCTTGCGGATATGGGACTGAGATCAGACTTAATGTTTAGTGCATTTAGATGATAGTTTTATCAAAATTAAAAATGTCTGTTTCAGATGTTGGTGTGAGAAGATCACCATGGAGACCAGCTGCAGGCCAGGAGTTCAGAAAGCTGCTCCTGCTTCATGGGAATGTGTGCAAAGAATCCATGACAAACAGTAGTGAAACTGATGCTGTAAACCTGTCAGCTGTTGGGTTGGAATAAAAACCATTGAAAATACTTGATGTGTCCATTTATTTGATTTTTTACATGCTTTAAAGATGTACAGAAACATGTGTAGCAATATTTACAGTAAGGCCACAGGAAGACAGGTGAACCACTCTGGTACTTGATGAGTTTATTGACCGGCTCATAAAAAGTTCACACTAAAAGCAACTGCCACAGCACAGCCAGTATTGAAGTTCATGCAGCATCAGTAACAGGTAGGAATCTCAGATATTTCAGAGTCCGGGGTGCTGCTGCCACTCCGGTCACTGTACACGTCCCTGGAAACGACACACTTTCAGACTGCAGGCTTATATTTTTCTTTTCATACAATGAGCAGAAAAGTTGTGGGGTTACCGTGGAGACAGCCGGCAGCCTTTCTGTAGATAACCCTGGAGCTTCCCTGCAGCTGCCAGCAGCAGGCCCAGGTATGGAGGAGACGGCTTGATGGGTCGAGACGTGAACTCTGGGTGGTACTGAACTCCAACGAAGTACGGGTGATCTGGAAGACTGAAGTCATTAGAACCTGGAACCAGACAGCTGGAGCTGACCCAACAGGTTTTAAGTTTTACCGTCAAGTTCTATGATCTCCATCCGCTCTCCTTCCACATCCTGTCCAACGAAGCGGAAGCCTTTGTCTTCAAACTGACTCTTAAGTTCAGGGTTGACCTTAAAACAAGACAGCGTACTGTCAAATAAAACTAAAGGGCAATTTAAGTGCTTATTTAACAGAATATCACTTCACTATTCTGTTTACAGTGTTACCAGACTGGGCAAGTTTCCCCCTGACCATTCAGATTGCTCTCAGTGTCTGCGATATCAACGTTCAATGACAAAAGTTGCATTTATCCAACTTTTATGTCACTGATGAGAGACGTGTCAGAATAAGCCAGACATGGTAAATCTGGATGTAAACGATGGCTGAAAATTAAGCAAGTATGAAAGCAGTCTGTCAGTGAAGCATTTCACATTCCTGGCTCCAACTCCACATTCAGACTTCTCTACAGAAGTTTCAGGCAGTGCTCTATAAAAGGCCATTGCCTGTATTTTCTTTTCATTAGCTCCCTTTGTCTTATGATGTTGTGAGAATACTATCACCTCTGAATAATTAAAACTGATCCATAAAAGGCACCTTCCAACATTACTTCCATAAGCAGTGTGTCGTCTACAATCTTCTGCACACGTGGGTTGCTTTGAGGTCACGAACCGTTCAAGCAGAAGTCTGACTGCGGTTGAATTGAGCCATTAAAAAAATAAAAATCTGAATTGAGCATCAAGATCTACTGTGTGGACGTAGCCAAAGGTCTGGTAAACTCTGCTTGACCTGAGACCGTAATCGCAACATTTGTTACATTTTCAGGTGGTGCGGTTAACCAAAACTTACCTCCTTGCCTGTGGTGGTGCTGCACCAAGAACCAATGGTGCAACCACTAGAAGTTCAGATCAATGAAAAAGACACCGTACAGCGTAAACAAAAACGAAGTGGGTTCAGATTCTAGCAGTTGCAGGATTTCTCTTTTGTCTTTGGTAAAACACCATGAGCCATTTATCCTACTAGCGCTAGACTGGCACATTTGCTTTGCTTGTATTTACCCAGAATGCTCTGCACTGTAGTTCACTTCCTGCTTTTGGAGTGGTCCACTTAGACATTAGAACCACCCCAGAGATCATTTCAACCAAACCCACATAGGTTTGTTGGTGGACCAGAGTTCACTTTTTTGGTTTGGTTCTGTTACACATTCACACCTCCCCAAACCAACCGGACAATCTAAGCAAACAGGGCTGGTGTGAATGCACCTTTAGCCTTCTTTCAGCCAGCTGACTACCAGAATGCAGAAGCTGGTGAGGGCCAAACAGCTACTCCGCCTCATAGAAAAGACTTAGTACTTAGTACAGTAAATCTGCTGTACTTTTACCTCAAAGCGATGTCTGTGCCTCTCCTCCACATATTCTGTGTCTCCATATAGTTTCCCTAGAAGACAGAGCAATCAATAGCAACAGCAGCAATAATCAGCTACCCGACAACGAGCAATTAGAGGCTCCATACGCATAATGCTGTTGCTGGTTTTGAAAATGGTCCGCCTCTTCCCCAGCCTCATGGTTCCGCCCATCTGCCCTGGGTTGTGCTCTGGCATGTCGATCACCTGGGAACATGACAGCCAACAATTAATCTGATCCGCAGGAGGCGAGGCAGTCAGAAATTACTGCTGAACAGGAAGAAGACCCACCACAGGATGCTTTGACTCTGGGTCGAACTCAGTGGAGTTAGCATCTACGAGTCACATAGAATGAGAGCTTATTGGGTTAGTTACCATCTAGGTTGGTTAAAAGGTTGACTTTATGAAACGTGACACCACCAGTCATACCTGGCCAGCCCAGCACGTTCCTGGCATATTCACACACAGCCAGCTGCATTCCAAGACAGACCCCTGCAGAGGACCAACCAGTCAGTCAGAGCTCAACATGTTTTATTCTAATAAACCGGTGACACAGGATGGTCCAGTCAGTCAGTGACCTCTCACCTAGAAAGGGTTTCCTCTGCTTCCTTGCCCAGTTGATGGCTTGAATCTTCCCCTCAGTCCCTCTAACACCAAAACCCCCCGGAACAAGGACACCACTAAACACAGGAGGATGTTAAATGTGTGTCCTTTAAACTTGGGAGCTGTGTGTACTGCAGGTTAGTGTAGGAAACTCACTCAGCGCTGCAGAGTTTCTGCCATGCATCGTGGTACTTCACCGGTTCCTCCTGCAGGGTGGTTGGCTCCAGAGACGCCGAATCGATGTACTAAAAACAAGAGGCGCCATTTAGACAACAGTCCAGGCTGGGATTGCCGTATCAGATGCATCAATGAGGGGCTGTGTGAGATGTTTTACAGCAGGCTCTAGGAAAATCCAATTCAATCAAATGTACTTTATTTGATTTGACTTTTTATCCTTGACCAATTCTTACGAACTTGGAGCCATAATGGGGCCCCATGTTTACCTCAACATCAACCTGATGCTGCGTTCCAACTGTAGTCAGAACTGGGACGATCAACCTGAACACCCTCTGATTTTCCACTCGGAACGTGGGAGACACTCTTACCAAAACCAGTTAGGAGTTGTAAGGCCGACTGCACCTAGCATCAACAGTAGCTAGCTGTGGTGGAAACATGTTTATTTTATTTTAGTGTGTCTATAATCAGTGGGATATGAAGCACATACAACTCTAAACTGAACAGATAAAAAATGTATTTGCTGATGGAAAGGAAAACTTAAAATAATATTTCTAAGAGGTACTGTGAACAATTTACGTTGATAGGCGTCGACCATGTTGAAATTCAGACTTTGCTGTTACCTCAGGTCTGACATCAAACCCAGCTCAGAGTTCCAACTTCCCAACCAACTGGAACGCAGCACAGGAATGAGAGGAAACTTTTCTGACTAAAGATTAAACTATCCCCACTAATATGGCGATAGTTTATTTGAATACAGTAAGCTTCACAATAGCCATATATTTGAGCTGACCAGTGCAAACATCCAACTTTAAGTGAACACATCAGCCTCCTGTGATGACTGAAACTCCTGACAGGTTCACAGAGGGAGTGAACACACCTTAACCTCCAGTCTGTGGCTGATGGCCAGAGCAGAATGTTCCAGAGCCTTTATAACCGAAGCGTAGGAATCTGAGAACTTGGTGTACTTCCCCACCAGAGCTATGGAGCACTGCTCCAGCAGTCTGTCGGACCTGCAACCACACCATCAGCATCAGTACACCACCTGACTCTCTGAAGAACAGCGACCCAGACTCCTCCAGAACCCCTCACTGCCCACCTGTCTGACATCTCCTTCCACTTGGTGAGCATGGTCCTGGACTTGGTCTCGATGGGCATGTTGAGTCGGCTGCTGAGGTAGCCCACCACGCCCTGATCCTCCAGCAGAAGGGGGACTCTGTAAATGGACGAGACGTCATGGACGCAGATGACCTGCAGAAACAGGAGAGGTTTAGAACCGCAGAAGAACATAGAGACTCAGGCTGCAGCGCTCCACCTACCTGCTGAGGCTCTACGTGGCAGAACATGGAGATCTTCTCTTTCACTGAATTCTCCAGAGGGGTGGTGCAACGACACATGATCTGGAAGAGGTGGGACAGGGGAGATGAGGGGGGACGTCCTCAGAAAGGCTAAGACTACAACTGAATGCTAGAGAAGCTCATCCAGAGCTGGTACAGTCACACTGGTTGACCTTTTATCTGTAAAAGGTCTCATTTACAGCTGTGTCAGTGTTGGACCTGCTGGTTTTGCTCTGATTAAATGACTGTTAATGAAGAACCTGCTGTCATCCTGAATCAGCACCGGTGGTCTACAACACTTAAACTGTTCATGTGACATTGCAGTTTTCATCCATGGAACATTATGAAAATTTATGGATGTTTCTCGATGGTCGTGTTGCTCTTTGACAGAGATGCAAGGCAATAAATCAATTTTAAAGATTAATTGAATTAGCTGTTTATAGGAATTTGATTTTTAGTGAAAAAAGATTTTTGCATTACTCTGGCTTCTGTAGTTTACCATTTCCATAGGTAAGACAGAATTGACCCCTCCTTCTGTCAAACTGGAGTACTGGGAGTAAATCCACCAATCAACCCAACATTCTGACTTATCCATTTGTAGCTTTGGCATCATTGAACCTGAAAAATTGCTGCCAGAAATAAAAATGGCAGATTTGTGAAACAAGTTTACCTTGCTTAGCAGTTACACAGCAAATAGTGTATACATTTTTTCATTTTATTTATCTTTTCACTTCATGTATACATGTTTTGTCTCACTTGGTTATGTTAAGAAAATATCAATAAATCATATAGGAGGTGGACTTAATGCCCTGTTCATCAATATGCACTACTTGTTTTGTGCTAGTTTTCCTTCATCGTTATCTGTCACACAGATGTGACTTATGTGGTATAAGTAAAACTGATTCTTGTTGTAATGCCCCATTTCTCTGAATATATATAAAAATATAATATACTATAATAGTCTGAAAAACATAACAGGAAATAGAGAAAACGGAATAAATTGAAAAATATGACTCAAACTGAATATAAAGATAGCTACGCAGCACTAGGAGAGACTAAATTTAACTTTCCTGCACTTCAAGAGACTCCAAGTTTACAACAGAAAAAAGTGGTTTTTGGATGATATGTCCCCTTTAAGAAAAGAAAAGGAGAAAAAAAAGAAAGCCGGCAGAGAGACGTTGGACTCTCTCTGACTTTAAAGCCTTTGAGAGTTTGGGGTCATTATTAAAACAGATGACCAATGAAGAAGAAATCCAGGTCAACTTAAAATCAGAGCTGTAATGATTCATCAAATGAATAGAGTACCTTATTATTAAGATACTGATTATTAAGATTCCTCAAGGCAAATTACCTGCCTCCAAGCTTTGTTAAATTAGGTTTAGCGCCATGTGTTGTTGATTATTTATGTTGCACTACGCTCTTACTTCCGCCAATGTGATAAATGCTAAGTGCTGTTAGCACAACGTAGGGTGACTGACCTAACAACCATTTTCCCCCAGACATATCTGCCTTTAACTGTTTTTTGTTTTATTTGATCAAAAATCTATTTGATTACTTGTCAGAATAATTGATAAATTACTCAATTACTAAAATAATTGTTTACACCAGCCCTACTACTGCTGCTAACATGCGGCTAGCCACAAAAACTGTTGTACTTTAACCTGGACTCTTCTAATGGAGGACATGCTTCTGTTAACTCACCAGGTCAGGAGAAAGGCCCAGGCCCCTCAGCTCTCTCACGCTGTTCTGTGTTGGTTTAGTCTTCTGCTCTCCTGTCGCACTGGGCTGTCCACAACAAACACACACAGGAGGAAGAAGAGGGTTGTGTGAGAAGCAGGGTTCCCAATAAAATGGCGTGAGGTGGTTAGAGGTTTGCGTCCTACCTGTGGTATCAGACTGACGTGGATGTTACAGAAGTTCTCCCTCTTCACTTTAAACTGGAACTGCCTGAACGCCTCGATGAAGGGCATGCTCTCAATGTCGCCGACGGTTCCTCCAAGCTGCAAACGGAGATCAGGGTTGACCCTCCCAACAGGCTTTTTAACTCCGGAAATGCCCCATTATCTTTTCATCAAAGTCCCTGGAATAAAACCCAAAAGCTACAAACCGCAGAGCTTACCTCTATGACGCAGACTTGAGGCTCCGTTTCATCACCGTCGACGGGAATTTTGGCCTGTTTCACCACCCACTCCTGGATGGCATCTGTAATGTGTGGCACCACTGGAAAACAAAGTGCAGCAGGAACGTTACTGTGGCCCAGATCCGATCACTCTGAATTCCTGCTCAGGATCAAAACATGGTGATTGTGAGCAACATGTTAATATTTCATTACCACAGACTGGTAGGAGTTAACATGTTTAGTTTTTCACATGCAGGAATTCTGCCGGTCGCTCAGCCGGTTGAGGACAAGACTGTCGACTCAGTGCACAAATGATGGAGAGGGACATTTCTAAATTAACGTTTAAGACAAAATGGCTTCCTTTAAACCTTCCTGGATATAGAAACACAGAAAACTCAGAATCTTCATACATGATTGAGACAATAAAACATTTTCTTAAATATTTTATTGAAAACATGCAGCCTTTCTGATGCTGCCTCTAGATATTTTGGGGCACCAAAATATCTAAAAAATAAAATATAACTCATCTGTCAGTTCAAAAAGCAGCTGAACAAGTTTTCTCCTACTTGTATGCATGTGTAGTGGAATAAGTTTTTCTTAGTTGCTGTTGAGTACTGGGAGACTACAATACCAGCTTGCTGGAAAAAAATTTAAATAATCATAACTACTTGAATTCCAATTAGTTGGAGTGGGCAGAAGTAGGGGCTTGCCCATTCCTGCAAGAACCATAACTGTGTGCATATTTATATTCAGAGTTAGGTACAGTGATTAATCAGAGCGCTAGAGCCTGATTAGATTTTTTAATGGATTGACAGCAGCAGTTTTAACCCTGGACTCATTTACCCTGCACCGTCTTGCCCAGGTAGTCGCCCCTCCTCTCTTTGTTGATAACCGACTGGTAGATCTTCCCGGTCGTCAGGTTGTTGTCTTTTGTGAGCCGGATGTCGAGGAAGCGTTCGTAGTTGCCCAGGTCCAGATCCACCTCGCCGCCGTCGTCCAGCACAAACACTTCACCTGGACACGGACAACGTGAGACAAACGTACACCACGGCGGTAAACTGCCGGGCCTGTGGACGTACCGTGCTCGTACGGCGAGAAGGTTCCGGCGTCGATGTTGATGTACGGGTCGATCTTGATGGCGGTCACATGCAGGCCGCAGGACTTGAGGATGGTGCCCACGCTGCTTGCGATGATCCCTTTGCCGATGCCAGAGATGACGCCGCCCGTTACCAGGATGTATTTCATCATGGTGCTTTACTGCCTGGAGACGGAATCAGACACGGTTCTCATTCCAACGTTGTACTTTACAAGTATCAGACAAACTGGTAAATAATACTGACTTAACACCAACAACACAAAGTAAGTTTATTGAACATTAGACTGGGCAGACATTAGGTCAAGGGCGTGCTGCTGAGGACGCCGTCTCAAGCTATGACACACTAACTGGCTTTTAAAATAATGTACTTTAACGTTATTAAATTTTTTAGAACTTTTATCCCTTTACCATTTTTTATACCGATCTATTAAAAAAAATACCAGGAAAGTTTTCTTCTATTTGCTTTGACGAAATTATAAAGTAAGCCCCCCAATAAATATCTGAATGCTCCTGGAGTAGGTAATGCAAAATGTATCTAAGTGTCTATATTCCCCACAAATTGAGGCCAAAGGAATTTGATTTATTGAGGCAAAGGTACACTAATGCTTAACAATAGCGACTGTAAACTGGTGTTTATCTGATGAAGTAGCTGGGACTCAGTAAGAATTCAATAGTTGAACTTTGAGTTGTAGGGTTTTACTTGCTGCTGTTGTGCTGGGCTGCATTTTACAGTGCATTATGATGATGAATATTACGAAAAATAACCCGTTTTGAACGGCTGATGACAGCGGATCTCCGTAAACAACTTTCACAGATTTCAATGTAACCTGAGGGCCCAAAGCAGACCCCAGAACGTCTTTAGCCTTAATGTTCAGCCTTAACACATTAGCTTTGTATCTTGCTGCTCGTCCAGATGTAATTGTTTGTTTTGAGATAAATAACTTTTTTACTTATTCCCAGTCTCTCTTGCCGGTTAAGGTTTAATTTATTAATTAAAACCCCAATAAAGCTCAAAATAAAGGCAAGGAATACGTTCTAAAACAAAAATAATGCTACTTAAGCATAAAGATAAAGAAAAAATACCAGCTGGTTATTAACCGGATTTCTGGTCGATAACTTAGGAACTAAATTGATGCGGCATTTTCCCGGCATAAAGCTGGGCATCTTTGGGGTGCTCGATTACGTTTGCGTTGCAGTCCTGAGGGGCGGAGAGTCACGCACTATAAAGAAAACGAGGCATACCGCTCGTCCGAGTTAACCCTGTGGGGAAATATATGTGCAGGACCAACCTAATGCCGCCACTACAGTTAGCTTTTTGCTAAGCGTACACGTTAGCAATGCTTCACGGTAGCTCTATAGCGTTACATAGTGACAAATACTGATAAAACATTTGCGTAAAAACCGTTTAAGTCATAGAAGACGAAACTCTATCTCCGTCTGTAGTCTAGCAAACGAATTAGTGTGTACACTGCTTTCAAATTAAGAGCCAAGTTAAAACAGATAATTCCCACCGCGTTACAAACTCTGTTGTGTTAAGAGACGTGTAGCACATTTGAACCTCAACTACAATTGCCTACGCAATTTACGTATTTGGAAATATTTGTATTTAACCGAATGCTTAACCCAAGTACAGCTTGTAACCTAACTTGATACAAGCTAACCAACAAACCTGTCCAGACTGCATCACATTTCAACTTACCGAAAATAATCCTCAACGATGGCGTCCTACTTTAAGAAATAAACAGCTACAAACAGGCCCAATAGACTTTTACCCGGCGAGTCAAATATTGAGGTTTTTCGTAAAGGTTCCTCCTCATATAGCCATCGACCCCCTCAGATTGTCTCAACACGTGTTGGAAGCACGATGCTGGCTGCTACAGCACTGATGACAGTCCTATGCTGCCTTCACGGCCACCTCGAAACTAACATTGCACGAGGACGTTTTCTGAACACTTACTCTGGGAGGGTTACTGTGGAAACGATTGTATGTATTACTTCCGGTAGAAATAGACGGACATTCCGTCTGCTGTCAGAAAGCTGTTCAGAACAGATGAGCGTAATTATAAGTTCATTCGTGGCTATTGGTTTACATCTTTTGATTGAGTTACCTAAATCTAAAAAGTTACACATTTAAGAAAAATAAAGTGTCAAATTCAGTTATTTTTATATGTATAGCGAAATAATCAGCTGATCTGAGTCTTTATAATTGTGTATGGGCCAGTACTGAATTTCTAGTAGACAAAATTAAATACCCACTGCTGCTGCAGCACATTTTTTTAAGCTGTTACTTTTTTCCTCCAGTAACTAAGGCAGACTTAGTTACTTGTGATTACTTAACTAACAGAGGTTCTCATTCCATTCTTATTGCATGTGTTCATTCTTATTCTGTAACAGTCCCCAAATTATCACAGTGAGAGCCTGAAGAATAAATCTTATAATCAATTCACCTCAGAATTTACAACTTGGATCTTGGAATGACATTACTCTTATTAAACTGTGTTACATTTAGAAGTCGCTACCGTGACTAACCATTTTATATATTCAGATGCTATAATGAACATGTGTTCAAGGAAATGCACAATTGAGTTGCCGAGTTACCGAGTTCTAACTACAGGAGTTACCCTGGTTAAATTGTTGGATCTATAAAATTACAAAAAGCAGATCTGTAATACCATTCTACTTAAAAGCTCTACTCAGTCATTCTGCCTATATTTGTTACACTACAATCATAATGTTGTACAATACTTTATGTACCATACGATGTAAACTGTCTGATGTACCTTAAAAACTTTATTACTGCGTCTATCACCATGAGCAACACTGGATTTTCAGTTGGTGAAAAACCTTTGACTTTCTTTGTTTGATTTCTAACTTATTTATATTTTATGGAAATTGCAACTTGTAACCTCAAACAAAATGCACCAATCATTCTTTGGCTTTATAGAGTATGAAATAAAAGTGAGTCTATTCAAGTTTTGGATTTACTCGGTGTTAAACAGTAGACGGTGATTATATATTCTTAGAGTGACCCATGCCTATTTCAAAATTTTTGACCGCCATTTATTTTCCTTGGAAGTCTGCATTAATACATATTATTAAGTCATATTTAGTGCTCAAACTCTTAAAGTAAACAGCTACAGCAGTGGGAGACTCAAGTATTCATGGATTTCAGCTGTTTGTGTTCAGTATAGTCTGCTCCCTTTGGTGAATACCAGAATACCAGTGAAAAAATAGGTCAGTAGCAAAAATGGAAAAAAGTGCAGTTTATAAAGATTGATCAAATTTATTTGGTGATTGACAATAAAACAAATAATTGGATTTCTAATTGTAATCAAAAAGTTTTGTCCACGTTAACATTATTAACTTGGCACAGCAAATCCAATGAGTCACCTGAAACACCCTATGATATCCGAATCCAACATGGCTGCCATTTGTATAAAGTCATGTAAGTTTCACATTAATTTAGAGGCACCTGTGCCGCTTGTGGATAGTTTGTTGCTTTGGAATTTGAGTACATAACATGCAGAGAAATAGATCATGTTGCTAACAGTGCATAATTTGACCAGACAAATCCACTGGTTTAGTACCATTCCCAGATAAGAATTGAGAATTCCAAGGTACATTGAATACACCATAAAAATGGAGGTTATGTTTACAAGAGAGTGAGTGCTTACATTAAGGTTTGATGGGCAGTTGTCACAACAGCCACGTAACTTGAAATATTTGACTTAATCACTCCCATTGATTAAAGTTCTTTATTTGAAAAGAACAGTGATTTAGTTTGTTATGTCATGCCATGCTAACCTTGGCATGTATCCCACTATACTGGATAATATGAAAACATTACTGTTGAAATTGCTTCGTAGCATGTACAGAATGACATTCCTCACTCAGCTGGCTTTAGACAGGAGAGGAGTCCAGCCTGTTCCAACTGTGCTTAACCCTTCTGACCCCACTTCTGTCTGTCTGTCTTCATCTTCCCTAAATTTATTTTTAGCTTCAAGACATGTGGTTTATGAGTCTATATTACCATAATGTGGTTCCCATGTTTCCGTTTGGAGGGAGTTCTGCCTTTAAGTAGCACCATATATCCTTATAAATAGGTTCAAATGGTGTGAATACTTTTACAAACCAGTGTATGTTTACCCTAAAATGTTTATAGGTTATACATTGTTTTAAATCCCAAAATGAATTTTGGTATGTATATATAATTTGATACATATGCACACTATGATTTAGTAAACAGAGTCTTCATACCGAAGCTCTTAAAGTTGTAAAGGTTGCTGTATCCCACATTAGATGTTTATTTTTATTTGGAGATCTTGCAGTTGGCCACCAGATGTCGGTATTTCTCTCTGCCAATTCTGCCATCCAGCCCCGCCCACTCCTTATACTGCGTCACTCAGCGTCTGTTTTTAACCTGTAGGGGGAGCGCTTGTCTTGGAATTCTGATGAGTACCTTTTGAGGAGATGGGTGTGTGTGTGTGTGTGGGGGGTGGGGGGGTGGGGGGGGGGGTGTAGTAGAATATTTGGCATGTATGAAACCCTTTTGTCTACTGATAATAAAAAAGCCGTATTTGCTTTAAGCTGCAAAGGTTCCATCAGCCTCTTACCTGCACTTAGTCCAGTGCTTGATACACTTTGAAGTATAATTATTTCTTTTACTAGTAGAGAATCAAAAATATCTAGCAGGATTTATGAGAGTGAAAGTTGAAGTGGTCTTAATTCAATCATATCAAACAGAGTGGCTTTCAGCCTGGGCTGTGTATCTGCAGTCATAATGGGAGCCGTTGTTCAGAGGCGACAAAGCAAATCTGAATCGGTCCTGCTTCAGAGAGATATGGGATTAAAACACAGTGTTTCCTCCCTTTACTCCAGTGACTGCTCAACACTTCTCACTGCTTTGCTCCTTGTAATAAATGGCCACGGTTCAAAGTGGTTAGTTACAGTGTTGTGTGGAAAGGTCAGCGGTCCTGTGATGCAGATTGCTTTCCGCTCTCCTCATTGTTCTCGGTGAAATATGAAGTCCGGCCAGCGCCTTGGCTCGGCCGTAATGTGGCGAGTTCAGGTCGTGCATAAAGAGCGCCCCGCTGTTTATTTGGCTCATCTTCAGCCGGGTTCACTGTGTCCACTGTGTGGGTGGGCAACAGCAAATTAAAATAACAAAATGATGGAGCTGGCGGTGACTGATTGCTGACTCACAGAGCTCCAAAGCCGAGCATGTAACACCCAAACCTCCACTTGTTAGGCTGGGATACAGGAGAGAGGGGGCTTAATGAGAGTTTTAATTCATTTTTGACCCGAGCTGTGATTGAATTAAACTCCAACAGAAGGGCTGGATCCTCTACCGCACTAAAAGCCATTTCCTCCTGTTAGAGATGCAGGAGCAGCAGTCAGGGAGACCAGATGCTCGGAAATGCCAGATTTTTTTTCAACTTTGTTTAAAGAAAACAACACGTTTTTTTTTTTTTTTTTTCATGTTTTACTAATTAATATATGGAAAGTTGTAATAAAAATTAGTAAGTCTCATTTTTTAACCTCTCAGGCTATAAACTTATGTAAATTTTTGAGAAACATTTGAGACTTTCTGGCAGGTTTGGACTTTTTAAGTTACAGGCTACAGGTTAAATATTGTCTTTGCTTTTGTAATCCAATGAATTATGTAAAAAAGGAGATCTTAACATTCTGTTTGGAAAATAATAAAATTAATCTTATAGGGTTTTGGGTTTAGGAAGCTCATTGAAATCAGACAGTGTGATGTTGCACACTAATTTGTTACTACAAAAAGTACTTTTAGTTAAATTTTTAAGACCTCAATGTATTTTACAGTCAACCAATAGAGCAGCTTAATGTCACAGCTAAACATAGAAGTCCCTCCCTCAAGGATGTTGCCATATTTTTTTTTTGTTGTGGCCTAAAATTAGTGATTTTATTACACCATTTTTCAAAACGTTGGGGTCAAAGTTGCAATTTTTTATGGTTTTATTGAGCAGTCAAGCTTAGTTTATTATTAAAACCAATAATTATAATAATAATAATAAATTTCTCTATAGGAACTCTAAGATTTTATTGAGTGACCGACATTGATAAGAACCAAGAATTCCTCAGTGTCTGAGATTGAGTAGTTTCATAAAAAGGCCAACAACAATGAAATTAAGGCTGCAATATCCTAAAATGTATAACAGTAGGGCTGCAGTAACATATGGAACCATTAAAGAAACCATTTTAAAAAGGCAAGTGCAAAGAGAAAGAACAGTAGGTGGTTTGGTGGAGCCACTGTTCCCAAGAGAAATGCCTCCCCACCCCAGAGCCCCGCCCACTTTACACCTACTCATAAACTCAGCTCTGTGACTTCCTACATTGGTAGTACAAAGGTATTGATATTTTTATTATATCATGATAATGATATAAAACACAACACTCTGTGTAGAACACGCAGGGCTTAAATGTCAAAGGTCTACAGACTGACAAGAACAGAAATAAACAGTTAGCCTTCCTTTGTTTTGGGTTTTAAATCACAGAGAGCAGCATCTCCAAAAGGTCACTTGCCCTAAAGCAATTAGTGGATGAAATGAGTGTTGCAGCTGTGGGAGCTTACAGCAGAGAGATGGGGGTGGGATGGGGGAGGGGCTGATTACTTTGTCTAACACCGTGGGGATGATGTCTCTCTCTGCAGACTGTCCTTTCTGCAGTGAAAGATACCAAGGTGCT
Source organism: Brachyrhaphis terrabensis (assembly GCA_903067065.1). Classification (NCBI taxonomy): domain Eukaryota; kingdom Metazoa; phylum Chordata; class Actinopteri; order Cyprinodontiformes; family Poeciliidae; genus Brachyrhaphis; species Brachyrhaphis terrabensis. The sequence goes on from CAEGAG010135069.1 coordinate 53,457, forward strand.
TTTTTTTGTCTGTAACAGGTTGATTCAAACTATGGATATTGTGGTCCTGCTGATTGTTTGGAGGATCTGACTGTAGGTTCTCTGTCCTGGTTCAAAAGCATTGGTGTTACCAGTCACTCTATTTGAGTCTGACATTTACATTCTAAGTTTATCTTATGTCTTTGCTTCTGTACCCATTAATTATTGATATTCTGTTTTTTACCTGAAACTTGAATGTTCAATAATGTCAACGTCAATTACATTTAAAGCAACAAAAGTACCACTGAAACATCTTACAAGTACAATGGAAAAAAAGGAAACCAGTGAAACTAAAGTAGTGGATAAATAAATTAAATAAATCAGATTTATAACTGGAATGAACACAGTTGCAGAAGGCTACTCTAGATGTTACTGCTTTTGAGGCTGTGGTTGAAAAAGTTGCAACCAGTTATTACTTAATTTGGAAAAAAAAAAATATAAAGATTTTTTTCTGTTTTTTAGGCGTAATGCTTTGAAAAGTGTAAACGGCTCTGGTAATGTATCCGTAGCGCAGCCTGTTGTTTGTTCTGTCTATCTGCTTCAGTCTCCACTGTACTCACTATGCACTTCGTCAGTGACTACATAGACTAGGCAGCTTCAACAGGAGGGTGAAAAATGAAAGAAAAGATTGCTAAAATGCAGTCAATTTAAGAATGTCTATTGTCTAAAATAGAGGCTAACACAGTTTGTAGCTAAGCTAACCGGATAATCACAATCCAGAGTCTATCTACCTCTTTTTGAGAAAAACTGGGTTACAAACTGACACTCTTGTCTTCTGGCTTAATTTTTTTTCGCTCACCATGTTTGAAAACCTGGTTTTATTATTTTTCTAGGCAGCATGGTATCACTATGTGTGTTTACATTACAAATGGATATCAGCAAATCTATGCCAATATTCTGGAAATGCCGAAAAAACACAATTTTGCCACTGAGGTGTTTCCGTTAAAGTGGAGATTTTTTGGTGCAATGATGATTTAACTCATGTTGTGTGGAACTGCTAGCACACAGCTGTAGGCCCACACTTCCTCCTCATGCAGCCTGACCCCTCTATCCTGCTTTCATTTACTGATTAATGGCATTACCTATTCCTCTGGCCTCTGATGTGTCGGTGGAACATTTAGGTTTATTTGTGTTGCGCAGGTCATAGGAGCCATAAATCATCTGTCCCCCTGCAGTCACCCACTGAGATGAATAGAAATGAAGAACGAAGGGAGCTCTGCAGGACCTTGCCCATGTAAATATCCTTGTCTGCATGTGGAAGTCAGAATATCACACACACCATCCTTGGTCGGGTTGTTCCTGCGTGAGGTCAGCCTTGACAAAAACCTGCGGTTTGATGGTGTCCTTTTTCTTGTTTAGGAAACCTTGACTGGGACTGTTGAAAATGTCCCCAGAACCTTGGCTTTGAGGCTAGTACACTTCACAAACTGTACTACAGAGACCAGTCACACACTCTTGCTATAATAAAAGCCCTTCAAATAAATTGGTATAATTCTAAACGGTGGTTTGCAATCAGAGCTGAACAGGATGAAATACGGAACAGTGTAGTACGTTTGCATGACACCGTCTTCCTCAGGTGGAGTTTCACATTTCTCCTGATGTGAGATTTAGACGTCTTCAGAATATATTCAGGACCACAGCACCTAACTGTTTAGAGTGTCATAAAACTGTCTGGGTGGTAAATTGCCTATCAGATTTTCTGTTTTCCTGACATCATCCTTTCCGTGCTGCTGATGTGGGACACAGTCGCTCCCAGCTTAGCCTCTGATTTGCTCCATGTGCCTAACTTTAACCACTCATTGTTCCTTATGAGTCATCTAATTACCCAAACCAGATTTACCCAGAAGCAGGAGTGAAACTCCAGCTCAGGTTGCAGGCTCAGACACCCAGAGATAGTTTGGAAGGTTTAGTAGTAAATGTGTACTGTGAGAAGATTCTTCCAGGTTAATGGTTGTGTTCCTGGATGGCCATCTGGTGATTGAGGTCAATTTTATAATGAAGTGAAAAAAAGTTTGTTACTAGCACAGGAGAAGACGGTGAAGAGGTGAGTATAATCACAGTAGATGAAGATGGGGGCGGTTAGTTTTGTTGGTGTCCTGTTTCCTGCTTGTATTTGCAGAGCAGTGAATGTTGGAGTGGAACATTCAGCACTCCAACATTCAGAGAGGTAAATGTGGGAGGGTGGACAGGCAGGTAAGGAAGCCTTGGGAAATCCAGGTAGATGGTTCCATGGGATTGAGGGGATTCATGGAACCTGAGAATTCTCCAAACAGATGCTGGGAGTGAAGAAGCAGATGAATGGAGTCCAGCAGCAGAACATCAACAAAGGAAAGGAACATTCTGCAGAAGAGAGAGAGTGAAGCTGGATGTCAGAACTTGGGAAGTTCTGCCATGCCAAATGTGCACAAACCTTTGTCTATATCCTGCAAATGTTGAAAAAACACAATCCTGCAATTGTGGAATTTCTATCAAATAAGAAATGCAATTAAAATCACATTTGAAGAAGTTTGTTCATGCAATAAGTCATCAAAAATCATGGAGGCAACAGATATAAACATGAGATATGGTTCAGCCATGTCAGTAGTGCTCATGAGTCACCAGAGGAAACGTCGGCGTCTCGTTGAGGTGTTGGAATGGAAAGCCTCTTATACTTGGGAGCGGCTACGTTTGCAACATTTTGAGAAAATTGTAGTTGGTGTTTTTACGGAGAGTTTTGGATTCAACACTTTCAAATGACAAACTTAAGTTCTGACAAACTTTGCAGTGCAATGAGAGTTCTAGTGGAGCCAGCTGCACGTTGTCTAAGGATATCAGTGCCTACAAATAAATTTCGTTGTTGTTGGTTACAAATTGCGTGATGCAAAAATAAGTGTTTCCGTTACAGTTTTGCAATTTCGGATCGACTGACAGACCAACTCATCCTAGCGTAAAATCTTTTTAATTGAAAGACGTTAGTTTCAATTGTTCTGTTTCCATTAAGCAAATTTATTTTCCTAATTCCAGTTTGCTCAATTTTATGGCCAATGCAAACACAGCGATTGAAGCCTGACTACCACCCAGTCTGGCATCTGCCTCTTCTTCTTCTTGTATTTTTTACGGCGATTGGCAAACAACTTGATTACTCCCACCTTCTAGATTGAAGTATAGATCAGGTGATGTAATAGTACTATTTTCTTTGCAAAATAAAAGTTCTTCTTAAGAAACTAAAAATTCAGGTAAAAACAACACCCCAGATCTTGGAAGCAATTCCATTATCTCCAACTTACTTTTACTCATATTTAAATTTGCAATTAATATCTCTCTTTCATGTACATGTTTATTAAATTCCAAGAAAATATGTTCTGTGGTTTCTATTTGCCCTCAATGAACACAGCAACCAGTAGCATGTTGTTTCATTGTTTTAAGAGTTCTGTGTTACCTAATCTCATACTGGACATAATATCTTCTTTTCAAATTGAAATACACTTACTAAATTTCCCAACTTTCTTTTTGGTACTATAATAAAATCTAGCATGGTCTCCTCCTTTCTTTCCGCTCCTCCCAATTGACCCCAACGACCTCCAACTGGAGGACACACCTGCTGGCCACACCCTGTAATGAGACCCAGATATTAGAAACTTCACGAAACTTTAGTCGTTCATTTTAGTAAAACAAAAGTAAAGTTTTAATTGATCAGAAAATGAAGTGGGAGAAAGAAACAAGAGGCTTTGGTTTTTATAAAATCTAAAAGAAAACGGAAGAAATAAGAAGTAAAGGGAGGACGAGGAGAGAAGAGACGATTATTTCTCGTATCAGTTGGTACTCTGAGTTCAATAGAACTGTTTTTATTTCAGGGAAACATCTCAGTGGTAAGTGTGACGATTGTGGAGTTGATGAGAGAATAGAACATGAATAGAACATTCTGTCAAAATTATGAGGAAGAAAGAAAACAATTAATTCAAAACTTAAATAAAATCAAAGTTAAACTGAATTTAATTGATTTATTTAGAAACAACACTGGTATGTAACAGAATTTAATTCTTGAGTGACATTCTGGTCCACACTCCATTCTAGACAGTGCACCGGTTTCATTGTTTACCTACCTCCAAAAAACATCAAAGAAGAAGAAGCCCAAGGATGCACCAACCTTCACATGCTTCAGTGAATCAACCTGTGAAGGACTAAAGAAAAAGACTAACTTTAAGACCACGTTGGCACATTTACCCAAACTAAGAGATCTCACCATTTACCTCCAACTAGTAGATCTTCAGCTCAATTGCAGAGTGATGTAAGAAGCAGTTATTTGTGTTTGCCTTGTGGAGGAGGTCTGATATTACTAAACTCCCTTCAGCCACCACAGGAAGAAAAGTCTAATTTTCTCCTCTCCTCTCCTGTAATCCATTCCTCGTCATGCATCCATGATGGGTTTCAACAGTATTCCGTCTCTATATGAGAATTGCTCATGCATTTCCTCCTTTAACCCATCAGCAGCAGTCTGCTGACCGATCCTGGAGGAGCCCATGTGAGGCTGCTCTTACAGGAGCTCTGGATGGTGGGTTGTGTAATTGTCTGTTATATAACTAAGTGAATGAGGCAGAGATATGTTTAAAATGGATGGGCGGCACAGAGGAACACTGTGGGAGTGTAAGGGGGGTTCTGTCTAACAGAGATGAAGGGAGATGAAGGTTAGGTAGGTTTTAGTTTGTGTTTTATGGTGCAAGAGGTGGAGAGACAATCGCTGTAAATAATATGAAGAAGTGATGCACAGCAGAGGAATAAGATGTGGAGGCACTGTGTGACAGTATGACTCATCACAGCTGATGGAGGCGTGGCCTGTGTGTGAAGAGCCTGTTTGTGAAAAGCTAAACTAGAAGAATTAATGGACTTATTGTCTGCATTTAATCTTTTCTGGCAAGTAATTATTTTAAATTGAATATAAAAAAAAAAAAAATCCACCTGTAGCTATTTAGAAACATTTAAACCAAAACATCATAGGATCCTTACCAAGTGAAGTAAACATTAGTCTAAATCACAAAGACATAGCTAACCCTAACACATTGGGACTCTCTTTCTCATAAATTTATTATAAAAGTATTACTGATTAAACTGTAGCTTTAATAACATAAAGCTACATATTTTTAAAAAAATAATCAGTGATACTTTTATAACAAATTTATGTCAGATCATGATTTCTTGGTTAATGACAAGTTGTCATAACAAAGACATTTTGAATAATGTCAACTTTGTATTAAAAAATGTCATGATTTACCGAAAGACACTTTATGACAACAGTCATAATTATTGATGAAGACTAACTCATGTTCATGACAGGTGTTATGTCATGTTTATGACAGTGTCTTATTCACAACCCGTCAAATACAGTGTTACCGAATTTATGAAAATGGGGAAACATTCTGCAATGAGCTCCGATCGTTCTGTTGATGACACACGTAGATTTCTCATGATATCAGTGTTTCCATTACAAATGTGCACAAAACTTTGCTGATATTCCACTCATGTCGAAAAACCCCCCATAATTTTTCTATTGCGGTGCTTCCATTGAATAAGAACTGCAATAAAAAAAAAATCATGTGAATAAGTTTGTTCATGCATTTATAAGTAATTTACAAAACATGCTGCACCATCATTATCCTCCTACCACTTCCTGTCGTCTTCTTTGTCTTTTCCACCAGCAGTAACGTCTGGCTGTTGATCATGTGACTCGCGTGATGCGAGAAAAGTGTTTTCATTGCACTTTTTCAAAATGTGCTAACTTCGACACGGCTGAAAAACCATTTCATCCCAACGCAAAAAACCTTTTTATGAAAAACAAGAGTTTATTTAAAAATTACAAATTTATTTTTGTAATTCCATTTTGCACAATTTTATTGTGAATGGATACACAGCTAGTAACTTCTGTAGTGACCATGTGATTGGTCAGGTTATTATAATAAACCCTGGTACACGGCAGACATCCCACCAGACTCCCAACAGCTGTTGTTAAGGTCAACTGACAGTAAAATAAGTTAAACTGGTGAAAGTTACTTTTTGTCCCTTCTCCATTTTGGTTTGATCTTTTCCTTGCAGGCTCCATCGCTTACATCTGGTGTTGTGTGAACTAGGTCCCGAGTCACACTCGCCTCAGGAATATTTCATAATTGATGATTCATAGTCATTTGTTTTCTAAGATCTGCTGTAAGAAAACATGGTTCTGTGACTGTAATAAACATTGAGCAGCAGGAAGTCTTTGAAGAGAACTGGTTTGCTTACTGGTACAAAATGGAAGTGTGCTGGAACAAACTGGGAGATTCATGGAGTGATTTTTGTAACTTGAGTTTTAGTATTTGTATTGTAATTTATGGAACTCCAACCTCATTATCTCTCCTATGAACACTGAACAGCTCACTGACTAAGTTTTGTCTGATTGTGAATGTTTAGGAACAGTCCGAGCTGTGATCCTATAAACCATGCAGCACACACCAGTCAGGAAAATCCTTCTACAAATAAGTACAATAAAATAAAGGATTCTGACTTCAAAGCAAAATAAAGTATTATCCTAATTAGTTTCACATTAGGCGGTAATTCATTCATAAGCAATATCATTAAAGTTATTACAATCATAACTGAAGTCATAAAGTTCTTTATTGCTATGAGCATATAAAAAATAGTCTGTATTTGTCAATCTCACATCTACTGTTTGTAAGTGATCAGGTAGAAATGTAAACACAGAAGCTGCATCATCACATACAGTCATAAAGTCACTGTTACCGTTTGGTTCTTCCTGCTGAGACGTTCTGTACAACCCCCCACCCAGCAGCAGAGGCCATTAACGTCAGCTAAACCTTTCCCTTCTCTGCTGTCGGTGTTCCTCTGTAGTCAAACCTTTTCCTCTCTGCTCCGGTTATCTTAAATGGCAAAACATTAACCACTGACCCTTTCAAGTCGCAGAGGAACTGCTCAGCCTTATTTGTGTTTCTGCAGAACAGCAGTCACCCAGCTGATGGAGACCACAAAGACAGAGAAATGCCACGCTGCAGAAATGCATCAACACAGCAACAGAGTCAGCACTTGTAATTGGTAAGGAGCACAATTCCAACTGAAGTTATCCACCACTTGACCAGCATGCACAACTAATTATGTCATGTAAAATTGACTTTTTTGAGCAGTGCGACATGTTATGATGTTATTCCTTCTTGAAAAACTCAGATGTAAGAACCCACATGTAGAGAATTAACAGTACGCTCAGGTCAGTTAATACCATACAGTCAAGATAGCCATTAACAGGAGGTCAAGGGTCACCTTATTGTGACTCAACATGACAACACAGCGTCAGGCTGTAGGGCTAGGCAGACTTTTAAGACGATTTCTTCCTCCCCTCGGGGCACTCTGTGCTGTCTCCTTCCATCCCTGCTTGTTTCAGTGGTCAGACATAATTGGTTCTCATCCACAGTAAATAAATCCCTTGAATCTGCTGTGCTGAGAGAGGCTGGATTGTTGCAGTGCTTGTTGTAATTAGACCCAGGGTACAACTTTGCAAAGAGAAACGCTCAATGCAAACCCATACAGCAATCCTTGTTGCTGACTTCTACAGTTCTAGTAGAGATCAAAAAGTCTCAACAACTGTTTCCTATGTTTGCTATAACGAAGCAGATTATGTGCCCTAGTTCTGCTTTGTGTTCTGGGATGAAAGGCTGACATGGTTCAACTGAAGAGGATGTGCTGCTTTCATCTAAGTGTTGTTTTCATGGGTTTGATGATCAACTGAGCATCGCTTTGCCCCAGGTGGTCAGATTACATTTGAAAGAGTTAAGTAAGGAAACTGGACTGCTCTCTCAAAGATTCAGCATAGTGAGGTGAGTCAGTTTCATTAGTGCAGAGTAAAGCATGATATTAAGAGATGTTGTAATTGTGCATAGGAGATTATTATTAACAAAAAAATAAGTCTTCTCTTTAGACAACTGTCAGCTCCAACTGTGTTATAGTTATAACTGGTTATGGTGAGAGATTACCGGGTTTCTTTTCTATGTTGAACAGTGAACTGGGGTTTTTAGCTTAGATGAAGCGTCTGCTCTCAGATCCAGATGGTTTTATAGACGTGGCTATGAGAATTTTCAGAAAACTTATGGAGGTAAAGTTTCCCTACAGAGCTTGTCTTGCTGACACACAGCTCTGTTTGAGCTTGGCTTTGTTAAGCATAGTATGACCTCCCCTGTTGCGTCAAGGAAACCCTCAGGGAACTTCTCACAGTGTTGCTGAAACAAACTCTGTGGACTGCTGCTCTGCACTGATGATATGCTGAGAGAAGGAAAGTTAACTTAACATGCACCAAAAAAAAACCAACAACAAAAAGCAAGCTTTATGAACTTACTGCACATGTAAAATAAAGACTTTTGTATCTGCCACAAGCTGCCATACACAAGGAGAAGACAAAAAGATAAAAAGGAAACAGAAGAACCACTTTACAATTTGTGATTAAGAACTTGACAGCTAAAAGAGAAGCTTGGTAATAACCTGGAATAGAATAGAATATTCTTTATTGTCCCACAGTGGAGAAATTCAGCACGGGGGTGGGGGGGTTGACACTGTTATGTTTTGTTGTCGGGGGGGTTTTTCTTTTGTTGGCGGAGGGGAGATATAACGTATAATTTAGAAAACAGGACATGAAATACGGACGTTTGGTCACCCTAATACTGTAGAAAAAAACCCGGCTCCCAAATAGGATCCTAAAACGGCTCCCATTGTGGAGCCGGTTCCAATCGTTCACTTCAAAGAGCTGGCTCTTAGAGCCGGATCGTTCGCGACCGACACATCACTACTCTAATAGGGGGAAACCCACTCCCTAATAAGCAGCAAAGCATACCTCGTTTATCAGGATTCTTCTGATGAAGGATGACTCCAGTAAGAGGTTGTGTGTAGGCAGAGATAAATTAGCTTAGGATTGACAATTTAACTATTGTTATGTGTGTTTTAAGGTGTTTTAAGTGAGCAGACTGCAGTTGAAGCTTGTAATGTGTCAGGCTGTTCAAACGTCCTCCCTATCAGTGGTGATAGTCTGTTTAATGGGAGCTTGTCTGCTTTTATGCACATTTTTCTTCACTTTCTCGCCACTAAACTATATTAAATAGGCCTAAAAACAATTCCTACAATGTCCTGTTTTCTTAAAAGCTAAAGCGCATGGATTCCCAAACATAGCTTTTCCTGCTGGTGCACCTAAACAATCCAAAATGTTATTTACGGTGTTTCGGACTTAAAAGACACAGCAACACTCTTTTCCTTATGTTTGTTAGAATAGAATAGAATAGAATAGAATAGAATATACTTTATTGATCCCCAAGGGGAAATTGCTCATATGCTGACAGCTCCTCCATCCAAACTGTTAAATATTGGTAAATAAAATTCTAACCATTAACAATATAAAATTTACATATAAAAAATAAGCTGTTTCAGCTGCCATCTCTAAAAGCTACTTATTTCCATGAGATAGTTTTAATAAAATATCACTGAGTAATTCACGCTTACAGCACAGACCATAAAAGAGTGTGAAAGTAGATCTCAAGAAGGAATATCTTTGTTTTCTCTGTTGCACAAGAGCAGCAGCCCAAGGCCCAGATTGTGCTCCTTCACCACCAATGACCATGTTACATAAGTAGATAGAGCCCAGCATGTAGCACTGTGTTACAATGGACTGCTTTCTTTGGAAAACGGGAGAACTGCATGCATGTGTGTGTGAGTAGGAGGAGGTCTGGGGTGTGCGGGGGGTTAATGCTCACTGCTTTAAATAGGTCTAATCCCAGCCCCATCCTTGTGCATGCATCCGGCCACTTTCCTGCCGCTGGGTCTAAAACACAGTTCTGCTCGGCAGCCGAGCCGCCCCGGCTCACCGCCCGGAGTGTGTGTGTGTTGGTGGACGGCCGTATCTGGATGTGTGTCAGTCTTCTGGACGTGCTCGACCGTACTAAAGCGGAAGGTGTGAGTGTGAGCCGAATGCTGAGGCGATCTGAGGACAGGAGCTGGGAGTTTAAAAGCGAAGGTAGTGTAACGCACGATATGTGTGTGTGTGAGGGGGTGGAGGGTAAAGAGCGAGGATAATTTAATGACCTTGGGTTGTGATAAATCTGAAAAACAAAGAAACTGCAGTCAGGATCATGTCCCTGGGCTCAGTGAATGCTGCTCTTAGAAGAAAAAAATAAACGTTGATGAAAAGTCAAGGTTATTACACAGCCATCTGCTGTTTGTGTGCAAGTGACTTCATATTGCATTGTTTAATCTTCTGCTGTGCAGTAATATTCTCTGCACCACCACCTGTCCAACACACTGATCAGAAGCCAATGGTTACATACCAAGCAAACCAAACCTCCACCTCCATTCATCTCTACGCCTGTCGTTCTTTGTGTCCCTCAGAGGTTCCCATATTGTCTTCTCATCATCTGATGATCTTCTGTGTCCTTCCACCTTCAACTCATGATGAATGCTTTTTTTGGTTCTGTGCTTCCATCTGACTAAAACGCCTCATTTTTCTCCAGACTTTTGATGCTGGTGTGTAGCTGACTGTGGATGCTGCTTCTTCCAGTAGCATTGTGTTGATTTTTTAATTTTTTTTATTACTATCTAGACCCACTACAACTACAAACTTCATAGTGTTTTAGTTAAAATTTAGATAAGTGAATATGAAGTAGAGGGAAAATGATATATACTTTTCAAATATTTTTGCAAATGAAAATCTGTGTCATACCCAGATTACCATTAAATATCCGTGGTATTTGATGGCTTTTAAATAATAATAATAAAAATAATATGAAAATATGAAAATAATATGAAATGCCAACACAGTTGCAAGCAGCCAGATCAACGCAAGCCATCGATGCGTTGTGTTGCTGTGGAAGGCTGCAGACAGTATTCAGTCATTTGGCTGTTTCATCTGATGAGTACTCCCATCCTCGTTTGGATGGGAGTACTCATCTTCACTTTCTAGAGTTGGACAAATTATTACATTGTTGTTGTGTTCGCAATATCAGTAAAATTTGTAAAAAGTGAACACAACTGCATTGAACCTCCTTTACTTAGTTACATCTAAATAGTGAAACCACTTTACTAAACAGAGTCTGTGTTTAATTGAATCTTCTGTTCTGTCCCTGGTTTGTCACAGAACGTTAGTTTGTTTTCACCCCTGATCGTCCGGTACACTCCGTTGGATTGGGAATCAAATTTGTAACATTTGTTTAATTTTCAGCTGCTGTGGTTCTCTTTCATCTCTCAGTGTAATGAATGAGCCAAACCCTTTGGGCGACCTGTTCATCTTCCCCACATGGGGCGCTGCACCAAGAGCCACTGAAGGAAATGACATGAAAACCTCTGAAGAAGACAGAAGCTGAGTTTTCCACTGACCATACAATTGCACAGTTTGACATTTGAAAAATAATAAATATAATAATTTAAAAAAAAGCACAACCTGTGCAGGGTAGAGCATAGCAGGCTACACCTGGTTCAACAAGTCTGTACGATATTAAGAGATGTCTGACAGTCAGTCAGTACCTGGAGATACTCAGGCGAAGAAGCATTAGGTGAAGTGAGGGAACACAAAACAACACAATATGCTTTACAGGACATCAAACAATAAGCAGAAAGAAAACAAGACACATAAATACAATTATTGCATCAAAGAAAAATATGTTAAAATACAGCTAAATGTTTCAAACGCCTCATTGGTCAAATTCTTTGATCATCCCTGAAATAAAGTCTGTAGTCAAGGAAAATAGAGTCTTTAGATCAGGAAACAGGGAGCAGAAAGAACTATGGAGGAAAATTATTGAAAAAAAAAAAAAAAACATCTACAGGAAGAAGATGGAGGACCAGCAGCAGCAGAGTGACATCAGTGGAGCTTCAGGCCACAAATCAAGCCGCCAGGCTGCTGAAAACTCAGGGTGGATGACCTGAACCCACCCTTCCCCCAGCTCCACACTTTCATAGCTGAATAATTACCCTGACAAAGTTTTTAAGTCAACACATTGTGACACAACTTAAAACAGAAAAACAGATATATTAAGATAAGGTAAGGTAATTTTATTGATGTAGCACATTTTCAGCAACAAGGCAATACAAAGTGCGTATTAGTAACAATATCAGTAATATCTGATTCCTATCTCACTCCACCCTCCTTATCCCAATCTTCCAATCATGTTGCAGACCACTAAAGAAATCTTTTGTTCTGCGCCCTGTTTTTCTCTCTGCCACCCCCTGCACCCTCCTGCCCCCCTTCACCTGACAGGCAGATGGTGAATGATTCAGCGACCAGTTGGACGTTACATGCTAGATGAGACATGTTGGATGTTTAGGTGTTCAGACAATGTGCTTATTATAATTTTTGTGTGTGACCATGGGAGACATTTGGTAATCACTTTGATATTCAGGCCTTTTGTGACAGATTATAAGAGATATTGGTGCCAGAGTTAGAATAGTTTTGAGGGTTCACTAATATAGTTTGGTTTATTTCGTTGTGACATTTTGTCTAATTCAGTAATTCAGTTGTTTGCTAGTTTTTATTAGTTAATATTTGTTAAATATATTTTTAGTTGGTTTTAGAACTTTAAGACTTTAAAACAGTTGTAGTTTTAATTTTTTCACTTTTGATGTCATTTAGGTAATAAATAGATTCATGAACACGAAAACAAAGGATATTATATATATAATTTCGGTATGTTTTAGTTAATTTTATAAAAGCACAATATAGTTCTGTTTTCTCGATTTCAGTTTTCATTATTTAATTGGTTTTATATCATTATAATAACCTTTTTGCAGGGGGGATAGACTGACTGTTTTGTGGAGGACACGCATGGCCAAGCATGACTTGACAGTTTAGCCCCAAACTGTTTACTTGAAATCAAAACAGAAACAGATTATCTATTTTTTCTGGTTTGGCCTTCTCATGAAAACATTATCTGATCCTTTTTTTTTTCTTTCAATTCACTTAAAAAAAAAGAAAAAAAATCCTTTCAGACTCTTGGATCAAAATATGCTCAACTGGCCTTCAGTTTGATGGTTTGTACCAAGGAAATGCAGCGTCTCACTTCTGCTAAAGCACAGCGTTGGGGGAAGCAGTTTAACTGGTGGCAGTCCGTGTTCACATCCAATCCGGTTAATCTAATAGCAGCATAAAGTAAAGCTGAGGGATTTTCAGAGCTGCTGTGTTCAACATGGAACAGCAATAAAGCTGAGAAATCAGGTCACAGTCAGAGGCTCTTCTCTAGCTGTTCAGCTACCAAATGCGATGCACTTCAACAGACATTTAGCTGAAAATATGTTCTTACAGAGTTCTGAAAATACAAATCTGGATCCATCTGGCCTGGAGGAGATCATCCTGTGGTTCTGATGATGTTCTGGTAGCTCAGATTCCTCTGACAGCTGCCTTCAGGTCATCTGCCTTGGTGGGTCTGATGTCTTTCATCTTCCTCTTGCCAACAACCAATAGATGCTCTATGGGGTTAAAGGTCAGGGGAGTCTACTGGCCAATCAAGAACAGGAACTCTCATTGTCACTGAACCAGATGTTGGTACCTTTGGCAGTCTGGGCCGGTACCAAGTTCTGCTGGGGAATCAAACCAGCATCGGCATCCAGCTTGTTAACAGAGGAAAGCAGAAAGAGCTCTAGAACTTCCTGGTAGACTGGACTTCAGAAAACCCAGTGGACCAGAACCAGCAGATGACAGGTGGAAAAAGTACAAAAATGTATTCAAGTAAAAGCACAATTACTTTGATAAAATGTTATTTACCAAAATAGTTCCCAAGTTGAAGTAAAATGTACTTCACTAACATTTTATTTTAAGTAGAAGTTAGTTACTTCTTCAAGAGCAGAAGAAAATTTTGCTCATGGATTCCACAAAGGAAAAAGAGGAGATATGTGTAAGAAAGAAGGAAAGAAAGAAAGAAAAATACATTCTTTCTTTCCTTCCTTCTTACAGAAAGTTTTTATCATATTTTTGTATGGAGTAGGGATGGAAAGCCTAGGTTTGACCTGTCTTGCCTCTGGCATTTTGCACATAAGTTTGCAGTGTGTTTTAATCCAAAAGAAAAAGATATGAAACGTCATATGTCTCACAAACAAGAAAGCCCTACAAAAATCCTAGATTGTAATGTAAAATCTATTGCGAAGTAACAAAAAAGAAAAAAATCCCCCCACATCCCTTACGGGGCTCTGTACAATTTTTTCCATTATGCTATGCTATTTGTCATCATTATTTCTTGCCTGAACATAAAATGTCCAGTGAAGTGATATCTCCGAGCATCAGCCACTAAACAGGCCTTGGGAATTTCATTTTGGTTCCACTAACATGACAGAGACATATACAGTATGTGCGCTCCAGTTTCCTTCTGAGTTCTACCTTTATTTCTCGTCTCATTTGTCTTCCCTCTCCAGTTCAGCTTCCCCAGGCAGCGTGTAGACAGGTTCATTGTTTCGTTGCATCAACTATTTCCTTCTTTGCAGCCTGTGGACACATGAGCCCGGTTCCATCTGGCACACACACAGAAACAGAAGCTGACAGCCAATGGAGAGAGAAAACGAAAGGAGAGGGATGGCTTCAGGCTGTGTTTCCAATCTAATCGTCTGTTTGTCTGACACGATCTCTGTTCTTAAAGGCCTTGACTTCAGATTCAATAATCAGATCTCTGGCTGGGATGGCTGGTTTTCTCTCTCTTCCAGATCTTCCTCTCAGTCTGTTTCATTCCTCGACTTGCTGGTCAGGGTTCTGTGGTCCTGGGTCACAGTGACACATGATGAACAGCTAATGGTAACAGCTAATGGTAACAAATGTTCTTCATGGTGATTGAAACATGTACCAGTCTACCTGATACGTGACCGCCTTGGAAAAAAGTGTTCACACCCCTTGAGGTTTGTCACATTGCCTCTACAAAACTCAGTGCATTTTATTGGAGGCAAATTAATGCCTAACTATGAAGAGAAAAAATATTCATCTTTTATTAATTTAAATTTCTTTATTCTTTATTCTGACACTCGATAAATTACTTGATTCTCATATCAAGTAATCTCTCGATTATTCTGATGACTAATCCAGTAATCAAATAAAAAATTGCCCCATTCCACAGTAGCTACTTAAGATAATAAAAAATAATGAAAGAAAAAATGCTAGTAAAACACAATTCAGTTCCTTTTGTTAATAAGAAAACATTTAATCATTTAAAATGTAATAGAACATTTGAAGTATGACAAACCTCTGTTGTGAAAATGCTATTTCTAATATCTTTTCTTCACATCATTGCTTTTCTTCATCAGCAGGTCCATGTAAAGTTAGCTAGAATGTATTCAATTGTACATGTATAACACGCCAAACTCTAAGATCAGATCGGCTTCACATGTAAGTAATGGGATGAACACAAACTCCCAAAATTAAGGAAATCAGGGCCGATTTATTGGCTGGCCAATTCATTAGTCCACCCCTAGTTTTCCTCTGTATTAAATTGGGATTTGTCTTTGCCAGTTATTGTGGGAATGTATGAAATATACTAAAAACATATTTTCTGGGTGCTATTGAAAACATATACTAATCAAACCCATAAGGACATGAGATTGTTTTCTTGCCAGGCTCTTAAATATGTCAAGGAAGAAAAAAAACAAAAAACGGTGATGCAGCAGCAGATGCTGGTGAATGAAAGCTCTGTGGAGATCAGCAGTCTGAGACAATCCCTCCTTTCTCTTTTGGGGGGGCTTTCTGTGCTTTCCTAAAGGCCTGCAGCCTTCTCAGCGTCTTCCTCATCATCTGGTGGTGGCAGACGTCAGGTCGGCTCACAGAGGAGCAGGTGGTCTGTAGAGAGAGTTAACCTCTTCTGACTGGCTGAACTCTGGGTTTGGCTCCACATGAAAGGTTCTCGTTGCAACCCGACTCGTCGAAGTCAGTCCGTGTGCTGCGGAGCGCGTGTGCTTACAGTCAACAGTGGGAGTCAACATCTGCTGATCTAATCTGACAGAAAGTCCCATGTCTGCGCCTACCGAACATGAATGATGCACAGTTCTGGTTTGCTACAGCTGAGAAGTCCCCTTCACCATCGAGTTTCATTCAGAACTCATTTTGTTTCTTCTTTGTACTCCTGGTCCAGTGAAGCATGAAGACTATCCAGTCACGCTCTCGATAGATTGTATTTTTAGTCATTTTCTGGCAAAGAGCAGACAACTGTTGATCAAAATGATTGGCTATAGCTTAGTGTAGAACAGGAAAAAAGCAGTTTATATCTTGTTTTCCTGACTTTCTATCTTACAGAATAGTTCAGACCTTCTGGCTGCTGACTGTCACAATACATTGGTCAAACAACAGTCAAGCAAAACTCAGTTGTGTTGCCATTAACCCTGTGTCAACAGAGTAGAGGTGGACGGATTGAACCGAAATATTCAGACCTTTTTCAGAGAGGCAGGGAGTTTTCCTTCACTGGAAATCTCTGGTTTCCCACAAGCTCTCATTGGGTTCAGGAGGAAGGGGCCTGCCAGATGGTGTTCAACATTAACTCCTGTGCAGGCTAGCCATGCAGAGGAGTACTTGGACACATGCTATGGAGAATTGCATAAAAGTCATTGTCTTTTTGAAAGCTACAGACTTCCTTCTTGGAGAAATATCTTCCAAAAACCAGCAGTAGGTTTGAACATTGATTTGATTCTTGCTTATTCATTGTCTTTGGACCAGTAGATTGCATGATTCATATCTGAGGTACAGAATTTATTGGCTGAATGTTTTGACTGTTGGGTTTAGCTATTTTGTTATTAAATTATCATACAGTATTAAGGAAATAGCTTGTGCCTATTCCTGTATTTGTATCTGTTCATTGATCTATTAAGATACACTGAGCTGAAAGGAATGAAGAACGACAAGCTTCCTAGAAATGGAGTGGAGTGAAAGTCATAGGTTCCCCAAAAATAAATACTCAGGTAAAGATACCACTAAAAAGCTATTCAAGTACAATACAGGTTCTTGAACTCTGTTACTGTCCACCACTGAGCCTAACATTGTCGCATTTCAGTTGCACAACACGTGTTGGGCAATAACCACCATAAACAGAAACCACAGTCTCCGGTCATTTGCTTCTTGTCTTCCTTCACTCTCTATCCTTCTTCCTGTCAAACTGCTAATGAATATGTGCCACTACTGCCACAAAAACCTTTATTAAGAAAACAGATAAACAAACCAGGCACAAGTCCCCGGTACTATTCCCAGTACAGATTAGAGCTTCCTTCCCTTTGTCCTTCTACCAGAAGTGGATAAAGTAGCAACAGTCTCTAGGCAACTCAGAAGATGGAAATCTGATAAATGACTGATCAGAGACAGAGACTCTGGGTTAAGATACGGTGTTATCTCAACCCAGCATGAACCAGTACTGGTTCATGCTGCAGTCAGACAGCACACCATGTTTCTCTCAGACTTCAATATTACAAAATATCACATTAAACTATATGTAATATAATGTATTAATACAATTAGGAGAAAAAGTCTACAAATGTTATCTCAAGGCACTTTCCAAAACAAAAAGATCCAGTTTGTATCCAGAAACTGGTTACAAGTTAGCTACAATTTGATCGTGATTATAAAACAATGAACTCAAATTCTGTTCGTGAGTCAAATTGGCAAAAAGTGTTCCACCTAAGAAAACTCAGTGGATTGCTTTGAGTCACTGACTATGAAGCAATCTCTCAAACTGAGCAGGCATGTGGTGACAGTCAAAAAATCTCTCATTGAACAGGAAGAAACCTGAACAGAACCAGAACCTGACTCAGTGCTAGTGACCATCTATCATGATGGATAAGAGGTTTGAGAAGATCCTCATAACATTCTATGTCTGTAGTTTAAACATCAAACATGCATTAATACACACAGCGGACAGCATCTTGGTACCAACACAGAGGGCAACATCTGCCGTCTTCCTTATTTCTCCTCTTGGGGAAATAACCAATCAGCAGCAGGGGAAATAAATTATAGTTTCAGTAAAAGAATGGAAGGAACAGCTGAGGTCTCAAACAATACAGGAGACCAAGACAACACTCAAAATATACTAATCTAGCATGTTTATATTACATAAAAAGCAATATACTTAAAGTATACTAAGTTTAACTTGTCCGAAAAAAGGATGTTGAAGTATACTTACTTAGTATACTATAAGTTGTTCTTTAATACAATTTAAATACTACTAAAATACACTAAGCACAAAATTTGTTGTTCCAAAATGTCACTTTGAGTTAACTAATCCTAAGTGAACTTGAAGTACACTCATGATTAGTCTGACTTGCTCAAGTATGTTAAATTTTAACATACTAAGTATATTAATTTTTCACCAGGGCAGGACTGTTAGATAAAAAGTCTTATTTAGCAGCGTTTAAAGAGACGATCGTCTGAATATCAAGGTCCAATGAGTTAAAAAGACAAACCAAACCACTCTGAAGGGCAAATCCATCCATCTGGATGTCAACTGACATAACATTAGCTACAGGCAGAGAGAGGTCAAAGGTCAAGGTAGATGCCTTAACTCAACACATGTTTGTTCTTTCTGTGTGTTGTTTGGATAAATGGATAAATCACATCGGCGTGCTTGCGTGGCTTCTCATCTCTGGTGTGTAGGAGCACATGTGGCAGAACTGGCATTTTTCAAAGTAAAAGCATGTGATGGCAGTCAGAGGTTTTGCACTCAGTTTCAGTAAAAGAATGGAAGGAACAGCTGAGGTCTTGAACAGAACAGGAGACCAAGACAACATGGTCAGAATGAGAAAAGACAAAGAAAAGAAGATCTAGAGATTGACCTGGAAAACTACAATCAGTGTTGAAAATTCACATTTTTTAAATCTTTGATGAGATTAAGAGCTTATTTATTGTTGTCAAAACAATATTACTCACATAGAAAAATAAAACTACTTCTAGAAGTACTTTATATTTTCGAAAAGTTACTTGAGTAACTGCAGTTAAGTAAATGTAACTTTTTAAATCTTTGTATGTGGTAGTTTTAATACTTTATAGCTATTTTCTGTTTTTTGAATTTGCTTTTATTAACATCTAATTTTATGGTTTTACAATAAATATCAAGGATAAAATAAACTAAAATAATTTGAAAAAAGATTTCTGGGGAATATTACTGTAATTGTTTAGATCAAATGGTTCATAAAGTTTATAAATCACTGATTGGTTTAGCACCACAATACATTAAAGATCTGCTGTTGTTGGATCAACCTTCCAGAACTCTCAGGTCTTCTGGTTCTGCTCTGCATCAGAACTAGAACCAAACATGGAGAAGCAGCATTCAGCTTCTGTTCACCACAAATCTGGAACAAACTTCTAAAAAACTGCAAAACAGCTGAAACACTGAGTTTCCTTTAAATCTAGACTAAAAATCCAGCTGTTTAGAATTACCACAATAAATGCAACATTAACCAACATATTTGATGTGTATAATTTTAGTGATGGCACTCATCAAAATGTAAAGTTTGTTCATTTGTTGACTGTGCTGTTTTCTGTGAAACTTTGTAATTTCGTGTTTTATGATGCAAAGCAGCTTGAGCTGCTGAAATGTGCTGTACAAATAAACTTGACTGATCGATTAAAGTGAAGTTAGAAATTCTTAATATAATGCAAAATAAAGAGTAAAGCATGATGAACACAAAGCACAGAATTAGACTGTGCTTTGTCAGACTAATTCTGACTGACAAAGCTACGGAAGAGGATTAGGGCCACCGAAAAAAAAAAAAAATGGCAGGATTTTTTTTTTTTTCAGTAGCTCAGGAAAAAA